>VYZU01077484.1:0-38662 GCA_013401355.1 Ceyx cyanopectus
CCAAAATGATTCTATGTTTCTAACAAACCAGTGCCCATTGCCTTAGCTTTCAAGACACCAACATTTCCTTCCTTCAGCCTGGGACAGTATTAAAATGATACTCACACGGGCTGTGCTTAGGAAACATCATTCACGTTGTGGCTTTCATTGTATCCCACACGTGGGAACCTGAACCTTGGGGGCTTTAAAACCTTGTGCATTTGTGGCTTCTGCATGAGCCTGACAAGGGATCATTAGTAACTCACTGATGTCTCTCTCTGTTTGTTCTATTTCATGAGGCACTTCCACAACTAATTTAGAACAAAGCTCAGTGTTTACTTGGTTTCACAAAATGACACTATTCACCACCCCCAACCTCCCCACCCCCGCCTTGATTGCTGCAAAGGCTCAAAAGGAATATTTACATAAACAGGTTTCAACTTCATCAAGAACAGGTCAGGAAAGGAGGGCAAATCCGAGTGGAAGGGAAATAAAGAAGAGTGCAAGGTTGAGTAGCTGATCTTGTCATTTAGGGCTGCAAAAGAAGAGCTTTAAATGTGTGAAGGACTGGAGCAGCACTGGGAGGGAGCCAACGTGGCTGCCAAACTCCTGTAAAACTCTGGATGAAGAGGGGCAGTGGAGGGGCACGACCCTGCTGCTGGGCTTGGCATGGGTGACAGCAGTAGTACCGAGGCAGTAAAACCATCCACGTCACAGCAACTTTGTGCTGTGACTTTGCACTGGAAGCCTTTGAAGAAACTAGGACATGTTTTTTACTTCAGGACATGGTTTAACAGTCCTGATAATATTTGGTTGGACTTGATGATCTTGAAGGTCATTTCCAACCTTAATGATTCTATTGATAAATTTTGATTTTATGTAATTTTAATATATACTTTTAACATTTGACATAATGATTTTATGTAATTTTAGCTGCTAGCAACCACGGTGATAAAACCTGCAGGACAATGTACAGTTGGAATGTAAGCTAAAGGTGGTACAAATGCTGTCAGTCTACCAGTGTGAGCTGTGCCTATCGCCCCAGTGTGATACTGGGCATCTGCTGGACTCAGAACTTCACTCACCAGCTTCTCTTGGTGTGACAGTGGCTGTCACCATGGTGTGACACTGGGCATCTGCCAGGCCCAGAACTTCACTCACCAACTTCTCTTGGTGTAACTGTGGCTGTCACTCTGATGTGATACTTGTCATCTGCTGGGCCCAGAACTTCACTCACCAACTTCTCTCTGTGTGAGCCATGGCTGTGACCCCCTCGTGATCTTGGGCATCTAGAACTTTGCTCGCTGACTTGAGGGAAAGATGCCTCCTGTGCACTCGTTGCAAGAGCTGAGGGGTGTCTCACGTGGGCAGAAAGGAAAAGAATGAGTGTATGGAAAGCGGGTGAGTACGGTATGTAAATAAAAGTGAATCACATCCTCATTATGTGGGCTCTTTTGAATAAATGTTAGCCTTTAAGTGCCAGCTGTCACTCTATGCATGGCCTCCCTTCTTACAACTAACCTCTCCGTCACCTCGCCTTGTCTCCCTAACTTGTCCTATTATGCAGTACCAAGCTGAGTCATTGTTTCAAGCAGGAGGTGACATGTTAATAGCTTAATAATAGTATAATCTCGCAAATAATAATATGCTGTCACACTGTCTGAAGCACAATGTTTACAGGAGAAGTGGTAATGTATGATGACAGTAATTTGAATAAAAATGAATTTACTGCTCTTGTCTCATTTGCAGTAAATTTTCGCATCTTTCATGCACAACTGGTGCTCCATGACCTCTTTCATTATTGTGTTCTCAGTGGCTGCTGCTTGCTTTAAAGTGAAAGGCAGGCAAATGAAACAGAAACCTGCAGCTTAATAACTGATTTCCAGAAAAGAGTTCACACGGTGCCTTCTGACAAATCTCACTTTGTTTGTTTACGAAGACGATCCGGGTGTCGGGCAGGCTGGTTAATTAATGCAAGCTGGAGGTGCCGATTGAAAAGCAGGCACGGGCTGATATGATTATGTATTGACAATTTACAAAATTATTGTCATTAAAAGGTGTCAGAGGGGGAAAAAAAAAAAAAAAGGAAAGGTGCTTGGAATACAGAGAGGGTCGTTTTGTTTGAAATGAAAGTTTGTGCTGGTTCAGAACAAAAAAAACCAACCCTGTTTTCAATGCTCCTGGTGGTGTTTGGTGTGGAGAAAAGCAATCCTGGGCTTCCTGTTCAATACAGGGAAAGGGTTGAAAGCTATCCTCATTACTGGCTTTAGTTAATTACAAATGCAGGCTGGTGTGATAGTGGGCTGGTAAAATTGATCCCTAAATATGCCAAATATTTGGTTGTGGTTGACTTTGTGGGTGGTTTCCTAACTCGTCCTCACCTATGCGCTGCATCATAAAATTCTGCTGTTTCTATGTGTGGTACGGGGCAGGACTCCTGATATTATTCTGACAAATAAATAAGGAAGCTACTCTAGATCAAAACTGCCTTTGGAAAATTTAAATTCCTAGGACAGTTCTGTTTCTCTAAGAGAAAAAAGACGTTATTACGTGATGTGGTTCATTTGATGAAAAAGAAGAAAGTTTACAACTCACAACTGATATGCCTGGACTAAATTTAGTTTGATGGAATGAGGACAACTAATTGAAAATTGCTGGGACTTAAAACACTGCACAGGACACATTCTCCAAAACCTGCTGTATTTTATCTCAGTTTAAGGGAATGTATAGAAATTAAAAATGGGTTCTGCATGACCTAATTCATGGATTGAAGTAATTAAGACCAAAGGTTGCCTCTTCTATGTGTATACAAATGCCCCTATGTATTTTTTCATTACTTGTACTTTATAGAAGTATTTATTACTTGTACTTTATCTTCATCTGGAACAGGTTGCTGAGGGAAGTTGTGGATGCTCCATCATACAAGTGTTCAAGACCACGTTGGGCAGAGCTTTGAGCAACCTGGTCTAGTGGGAGGTGTCACTGACCATGGCAGAGGGGTTGGAACTGCATGATCTTTAAGGTTCTTTGCAATTCAAACCATTTTATAATTGTATTATTTTATGCTATATGCAGTAAAATAAACAAATCATGTGTAGTGTGTGGCTGAAGGGTGCCAGGGAGCTCCCTGCTGTGAGTACCAGGATGCAGCAGCACTCAGCTCCCCACAGGGGTGTGCTGGAGGAGCAGCCAATATAACATCATAGAATCACTGAATGGTTTGGCTTGATAGGGACCTTTAAAGTTCATCTGATTCAACCCCCCTGCAGGGAGCAGGGACATCTGCAACCAGAGCAGGTTGCTCAGAGCTCTGTCCAGCCTCATCTGAGATGGTTCCAGGCATGATGCATCCACCACATTGTGTATAGGAGGGAAATTCCAATCCTTATTCTAACATTTACATTTCAAGGGTTGTGCTGTGAGTGAAACTAAATCAGTAAAAAAGTAGATTAGACAGAAGTAGGCAACTCTAGAGATGGTAGAAGACAGAACTTTGAGGATATCTCTCTGATACCCCTCTCTTTGAAACCAGAGAAAAACATGCTCTCTCCATCAGGAAAGTGCAGGGGCTGGTGGTGCGAGGTGTTCAAATATGTGCTTAACTTCAAACATCCCCGTGGTTTCACTGAAGTGAGGGCAGTTATATTTGCATGCCTCGAGTTAAGCACGGGGCTGATGGGTTTCATAAGCCCCTTGCAAGGCTGGGCTTTTTTTTTTGCACTGAATGTTCAGTTTTGGTTTATATGAGAAGTGCCAAGGGCTTCAGTGGGATTACTCAGACAAGCAAGGGCTGAGTGACCTCCTCCGGTTAACTGCAATCCAATAAATTGTTCTGCTGAAAAGGTTTTCCATTTTCCTTTGGAACATATTTTCTGTTTAAAGATGTTTTCCCAGTGCATGTTTAATATTTTTTTTTTTTTCTCTCTCTCTCCAAAAGTATTTCATATCACTTTGGAAATCCCAGTACTGTGAATTAAAAATCAGAATATTTGTGACATCATAGACCTAAATAATGATTAATGGAGATTATGTGTAAAAGGGAAGAAAAGAACAGGACAACAAAGTCTCACTTTGGCTGATGGAGTTTATTTCATCTATAGAAAAGGTCTCTTTTCCCTGAATCACTGATGTTCAAGGGGATATCTATACTTCTATGTTGTGCTTGAAACTGAAAGGTTCTTTTTAGTGCTTAGTGCTACCTTTTAATTATTCCAATGTAGGAGAGTGATTAAAGGTCTAAATTAGATGTATTTAAGATTGATAAATACGTTCCTGTTCTGAACAGCCAATATCATCTCACAGATAGATGTGTTAGTTACTTGCCAAAATGCCAAGTAGTTTCACAGGGACGAAACCGACCAACCAAACACTGGATTTGTGGAAATAAATAGTTAGTGGACCTGATTTTCCTGGCGTGAAAGTCAAGTGGAGTTTTTAATTGACTCCAACAGGGGCTGGATCAGGCCTGTGGGGTGTTTGGTGCTCAGTTACAAGTTAGTGCTCTCTCTAATCACCTTGTTCTTTAAAGGAAATAGATACTAAACAGGAACCATCTGGTAATACATTCTGTACCTCTTAATTACTATGTTTTGAGTGGCACCTAAATAAATTTCATTTACAAGCACATGACTGCTTGTCAAAAGCTCTGTTGATAATTTTATTATTGTAGTTTACCCTCTTGCTTAATGACCCTGGCCCAGTAAAGTCAGGAATATTTAGCTCTTTGGAAAAAAATTAAGTGATTGTCTTAAAAAGGCAAAGACACAAACTCAGTCTTTCACGTCATGTTTTTAATTATCTTTGAATGTTTGTATTTCTGTATTGTAGTTCAGCATGCATCTATACATGACATGATGATGTATCTGTGATAAAAATTACCAAAACTCTGATTTCTTGGTAAAGAGGAGAAGTTGAGGCAGCTCCGTGGAGAGCCCTGGTATTGTTGTAAAGTGTCTGTGTTATTTTATGATCTGTGTGTTTCTGTCTAGATGTACTGTAGCATTTAGACAATTTTCTCTTTGTTAGCTGCAGGAAAAGATCAATATTATAAAGAAGTCAAGTGACTCTGTGAATTAGTCTCCTGCGTTTTCACCCCGGGAAGTGGGGATTTAAATCCTCTCCTTGGTTTCGATGCTGAGCCACAGAACCTCTGTTCAAGGTCTATGTTGGAGCTTCCCCCAGGTTTGGAGGCTTTAATTTTGGGGTTACAGCCCATCCATTGCTGGAGCTGAAAACATGTATTTCCTAGGCTCTTAGTAATCTCAGGTGGAAATTAGTCTGTATTGCAAAATCAACATATAATTTGGCAGGATGCAGCGTGATTGGCAACATCCCTTAGAGAAAAGCCCAGGACTGCTCTAGAGGCTGGTGTCCATGAGGATATATCACTACCACTCTTGCTTCACTGTGGTACCCTGGATCTCCTGGAATGGTTCTTTGGGGTGCAAGGAGAAAAGATCTTTCTCATGCTATACCATCAAATTGTGGCACATCCCCTTGCTGGGGGAGAGCAACATCCTGAACAGCAAAACCTTGGTCCATCCAAGCACAACATGTGTCAAATTAAAGATTAAAAAAAATCACCAGTAATGTACAGCTTTTGCTACGTGTTGTTGGCAAAACTCTAATTAATCTTTGTGTTTGAATGTCTTTTCAAAATAACAAGGTGGAGGAGACAGTATTACTAGGAGGAGGGGCAGAGGGGAGTTTTCTGGGAAAACAGGAGGAATGTGGCACCTGGAGGGTTTTTGTCCACTTCTTTGGGATGAGCTGCCCACGAGAAAACATAGCTGTGTAAAAAGTAAAACAGCTTTATTTCTAAATTCATGGCAAATTAAAAAAGGAATCCTACTGCTCTCAGCAGGATCCTTTATTCCTTTTTAGTTGCAGTTGATGGTTTTTCTCCTCTCAAAATAATTTTGTCTCTAGGTCTCAGTCTTGATGTGGGAGCTTGAGGAAACAGATAAGCTTTCAAATATATATAATTTTTTAATCCATACTTCAGCAATCTGGAGTTGTAAATTCAGAGAGGTGCTGGCTAAACAGAGAGCGTGGTCATCACCAGGCAGGTTTGTACAGTCGGATTTGAGCTGTCAGGGAGGGAGACAGAGAATCCACCGTACACAGCAAATTGTTATACAATATCTGGATTTGAAGCTGATATTTAAAGAGGGCACTCGCTTTACTTATGAGATTAAAGGCAAATGCGTTCTTTTAAAAATGAAGTCATGCTGTGTTTTGCACCTTTTGACACTTATTAACTCAGGTCATTAAAAAGAGGCTAATTAAAAAAGAATGTAAAACAAAAGAGTCATTTGTCTATCGCCGAGCTGGGTTCTTCATGTACACTGGCTGGAGGCAGTCTCCGTTTAAACCTTGGGTACAGAAAGCACTGATAGCCACTGGGGCATGCTTGGAGCTTGTCATGGCTTTTGGCAAGACTGTGGTCCGGCTCATTATGCACCTCATAAAGAAGAGAAGTCATTGTCATCAAAATTAGCTGAAGCTGGAATTTACATTCATGGAAATTTTGGTTTCACCACCATCCTCTGGGGCTGGACAATAAAGGAAACCTTTTACCAGCTGCAGTTAAAGTAAGTGAAGTTCAATAAATGCTTAGTGCTTCATTAAGGCATTTCCAAACGTACTCTGCTACACTCATGTGATGTTTTACAGCCGATGAGGAACTGGTACAAGCAGCGTGTGAAGTTCACTAGTTCCCAGTGCACGAGATGTGCACGACACACACAAACCTGGCTTGTAAAGAGACTGGCCTCTTGGAATCTCTATTTAGCCCTAAAGATGTTTCTGGTCTTCCAAAGGGAGACTTCGCTAGTGGGCACATTTTCTCTTGTATGGTTAAAAAAGTGATTTTTTTCCACAGGAATAATCTCTTCCAGTGCTAGTCAGGGAGGCCTCCCAAGGAATTCCAAGAGGGTATGGACAGATTTGTGGAACTTTTTAACTAAAAGCATGTCAGATCAGTGTTGCACTTCTTGGTCTACCCTGGATCTCACCCAAGTTGAGGTGAAGTGGAGGTAGTTCGAGGGCAGGAGCTTTGCTTGGAGGGTTTTACATCCCATTGAACTCCTCAAAGGAAACCATAAAGGCTGGTTAGTCCTGAGGGGATGGCCACCTCTTCCCGAGCAGGCTCAGGTGTGATGGTGCTTGGCACTGCTTTTGCCATGCTGCTGCAGGCCCGAGGCTGTCAAGATGTTTATGGAAATATCTCCAGCAGGGTTTCAATCACCTCCCACCTCTTTGTACCTTGCTGAACGCAGAGCATCAGGTCAATTGCCAAGTGTTACTAGAGAGGGCCCTCCAAACAGAAGTGCACTCCTCCAAAAATCCAAGATTTGTGGGTTGGAATCGATTTTGACTGCTGTTTTTTAAAGCCTCCCCAATCTCTCCCCATGCTGATGACCGTAAATTCCGTCCAGAGCCTTGATTCATAAGGTATTTAAACAGATGCTCTTATTTAAACATAAATCCCATCATAAACTTCAAATTTATGCTTACATGATATCCTGACTTAGGGTCTTAGAGCTGGAAAACACAAAGGGATTAATGAACTTAAGGAAAAGGTTAGGAATGTCATTCAAATGCTGATTGAGGCAATGGCCTTTCTGAGACGATGTCTTTGCAGTGCTGGAGTCCAACTGAAGCCTGGGAGAGGGTAGGAGACAAAGGGGACTAGATCCTGCCCTGGTCTCAGATGGGTCCCCGGGTGCAGTGGCATCAAGGGACCACCTCCACCTCCTTGATCCCTGTTCTGGTGGAGCCAGCCAAGCCCTGGCAGCAGCTGCTCAGATCCTCACTTCTCTTCCAAGCCAAGGATGGCTCTGGGGGGCAGCGGGGAAAAGCAGACAAGGGAATTATGAGAGGAAAAAAAAAAAAAAATAAATAAAATTATATATATATATAAAAGAAATCTGTGTGCCAAGTTCAGAGCTTCAAAACAAACTCCACACAGGACAAAAGGGTTAATAAACGTCTGCAGCAAAGCTCCTGGCACTGGTGGGGGCTTCGTGCATCGCGGGAGGGAGCGGGACCTGCTTTGTGCAGGAATCTGGCTGTAACCAGAATATCCTGCAGGAAGCAGTCGTTTCAAACAAGCCATTTTTTGTTCTGGAATATAATTAATACATCAGGTCATGTTTTGTACTGCCAGTGGCGTGTTTATTACATTATTACTTCACAGACATTTTTAGCTGTAGTCCAGGAGTTAGGAGTCACTGGCTTTCTTGCAGAGCTATCCCATTTAAGCAGGGTAGGTTTATACCTAGTCTGTGAATATTCATGTCTCTTGAAAATAATAACAGTATTATTGTTGCTGAAATCTTCAGGGAAGCTAGCTGCCAGTGAGAGATTATTTAAAGCAGGTTCTCCCATCACCCCTCCCCAATGAAAATGCTCAGAAAAAATCCTTATAGACAGATAGGTGCAGGTTGGTTTTTTTTTTTTATTTTTTATTTTTTTTCTAAAGCCGTGTTTCCAAGGATAAAATCTTACTTGCAAAGATCCTTATTACATGTGCGTACCCTTAAGCTGCTGAGATGACACCACCACTTACAGGTGGTGGAGTGAAAGCAAGCAAAAGCACCAAACCCCTAAAGTCTCAAGTCACTGCAATCATCTTCAACTCCCAAATTGTCCTGGAAGGAGAATAGCATCGGATTTGTCTTAGGCTGTTTGGCCAAACTGGGGCACAGATGGGATAATGACTTTTACAAACAGCATTTTGATGAGAGGAGGGGAGAAGGAATCATATGTAAAATGCACAAAGGCTGCATAAACACACTGATGCCTGCAGCTGGAACAAACTAAAAAGATGTTTAATAATTTAGAACCAAGCAGGCAGGGCCTGTGCAGCTGTTGTGTGCAGGGGACCATGAAAGTCTTCCATTTGACAGCTGGCTCCATCTTTCCCCAGTTGCTACGTGAAGAAGCGAATGCAGATTTGGGATTAGCCAATCCCTGTTACCCCTGCCCATCTGCCACCAAGACCCCCAGCTCCGGCTCCTCTCGCCGGAGAAGCACAGACATAAAAAAGTCCACACTCTCCCAAACATATGTATGCATCAGTATCAGCCGTCAGCCGTTCGGAGGATCTGTTGACATGCCGCCAGTACATGGCTGCTGTCGTTTTTGCTGCAGGGCACATTTTGCATTTCACACATTTGCAGAAATACAAAATGCTGTTGGATGCAAACAATTCAGGGCCTAATTGGCTGAATTACTTCAATGTTACCTTGTGTCCCCCACCTGATTAACATAGCTCAGCTGGGAGGGCTGGGAAGGAAGGAGCAGAGAGGGATTTGGAGGGCAGGTGAAGCTGTGTTTGCCCATGAAAGCGAGATCCTTAGCGAAGTCCCAGCTGAGCCGGAGCGGGGCTGTGCCAGGCAGAGAGCTGCGAGCCGGGAGGGGAGATGCCGAGGTGGCCGCGGGCTCCTGCTTCCCGAGGCTTTCCCGATGCTTTGCTAAAAAAAACCCAACTAACCCACCCAAAAAAACCAACCCAAAACCCAACAAACCCCCCAAAACCCAACCCCACAGTGAGCCCGGAGAGGGCTGGCAATGGGGGGGACGGGTGGTGTTGGGCCAGGCTCAGCCCCGACGGCGGCTGCTCGGCGCGGGAGCATGTCTCAGAAATTGTAAACATATTTTTAAAATTTAAAGGCTTGCTAATCTTGACCCCGTGTTAATACCAGAATAACAAAAAACCACAGAGGAACTAATAATCATTATTAGAGCCTATTCCAAAATAGCATTCTATTATTATTAATGAGGCAGATTAGCATTTTTTCTTATTCACGAGAACGTAAAAGAGCTTGGGAAAGATGCAACAATTACAAAGTGAGGAATTTATTTTTTTTTATTTAATGACAAAACACTCCAAAATGGATAAGGGTTTAGTACTTATTTTATGTTGTTGTTTTGGTTTGGTTTTGGGGTGGTGTTTTTTTTTTCTGTTTTGCTGAGAAATCATTTTATTCCTGTTGAATTTTGCACATAAATATTTACATGAGATTTGCATTTCCTCACAGCCTATTCATAATCATGTTCTGTACTGGGAATCTTTTTCTTTTTGGCTTTTTTTTTTTTTTTTTTTGGTCTTGTTTTGTTTTAAATAATACAGCTTACGGGGAAAAGATGAACCGGTTTGTTAAATGAGGCAATTGTCTTTCATGCTGATACGACCAGAGAAACAGAGAAAATCTACACCACGATTTTTAAAAATGGAATTGCTAACCCAAGTGCCTGCCTGTAAATCTTTTTCTAATAAGGCATCTCTACGTTTGCTCATACTCAGGATGGTTTTTCCATCCCGTTCCTTGGAGAAGAAAGAGGGGAAAAGCATTTCCTATTGTCAGTGCTGCCATGCAGAGCAGCCCTCGCTGATGCCAGGCTGCCCAAGCCGTTACCACCATCGTCTCTCTCCAGCAGCTGGCTCTGTAATGCTGAAAGGGTTGGGATTTGTTTTGTTTTGTTTTGTTTTCTTTCCTCTCTGCCTGTGATTACTGTGACCATAGTAAAAAGTCTAGACAAAAACGGATGAAATCATCACCTTATTGAAAGATCTCATTACATCATGTGCTTTAAATTCCAAAATTCATGTTGCTGGCAGGATCAGCTTTTATATCTCCTACCCCACATTGAAACAGCAACCAGCATAAGCCCAGGGATCTGGCTTTTGGGAGGAGGGGTCCTTGGTAGAGAATGGCAGTGAGAAGAGAGATGGAATAGGACAATATAGGTAATTGGTTTAAAGTTTATGGAGTCTGACCAGTATTGTCCCATCCTGCCCAATTCAACCCTTATGCTCCCACCCACATCATCATCTCCTACTCCGGCTGGGATGGACAGGTGAGGATGAGGAGGAGATGAGAAGCTCATCGAAGAGGGTGACCTCACCTCCCCTTCTCTTGTCAAATATTTAAGAGAGTGCTGCGGGGAGCTAATAAGGCCAGGCTTGGCTCTCACCCTCTTGGCGTTGGCTTGCCAGGGGTGTTTGAACCTCTCTGACGTGGACGGCTGCTTTACAGCCCTGAATATTCAGCTGCCATAGAAATGCTCTTTAGCTGACCCTAAATTTGTACCATAATGGCCCTTGGTGGCTAGACAGTTAATGCCAGAGGTGTGGTCCCTTGGGCTTACTTTTATTTATGTTTCAGGCCGGCTTCTTTTCTTAAAAGTGTGCACTTGTAAAATCCATTTTCCTTTCCCACCCCTCCCGACTGCACTATAATTTTTATTCTTGCTTCATCAGCAGCCTTGAGATTTACAATTAAGTGCAAAAAAAAAAAAAAAAAAGAACCAACCCACGGTGTTAAGTTTGTGACATGCACAAAAGCAAAGAGATTCAAAGTTAAGGGTGAAACTCTATCCTTAATTCACTCAGTGGGTGTTTGGTTGTTTTTCAGTTTTGAGACTTCTTTTTACGGGGGGGGGGGGGGGGGGGGGGAACGAGAAGGAAAAAAGGGACCATACCACTAAAGCCTGAGCATCGACTGGTGGTCGCTGGAGCCAGATCCAGGGCACCAAGCCACCGCACGCTGCCGCTTCAAACCGGGCTGCCAAATTCCAGCGCACTCGGAGGATGACCCGCAGCAACCCCATTTCAGGCTTGGGTGTCTCTTCGGAGTAGGCTGCCAATTAGAGCAGGCGCTGCCAAATTATTTGGCAGATCTGTGCCACGGACAGACAGCCAGTCATAGATTCGCGCTGGTTTCCTTGAGGTAATTACCATGACAATAACACGAACTTGAATAAAGAAAAACATTTTTATGGCAGAGGAGGGAGAGGCGTGAGAAGAAGCCGATGGGGAGCTGGTGACAACTGATCCCGTTTCGCTGGTGAAATGTTGGATTTGGCCCATGACGCCAACCCCCGCCGCTGGAATGGTGGCTGCTGCTGCACTTGCATCTGCTGAGCCTGCCAGTGTCACCCAGCACTCACGGGCTGCTGCGGTGTTCGGTGTCAGAGGACACAAGTGCACAGTCAGAGCCGCTTGAACTTGGCCTTTTTCCCCCTCCAATAAAGAGTGAGAACCGAAAAGGAACAGGAGAAAATATGCTGGTGGAGAGCTGCTGCTGTAGACATGCCCTGGGGAGAGCTGGGTGACTCCAGGGTGAGCTTCTGGGGTGGAATGACCTAGAAATGGCTAAGAAGGGGTTAAAGAAAGTGGTACAAGAAGGGTGGTCTTTGGGGGTGCTGAGAACTTATTTTTCTGCCTATCTTTCTCTGCACTAGCACCACAGTCATCCCCATGAAAACCACATCGTGCTTTTGGCTACAAAATCTTGCAATGAAGGAAAGCAACACCGTGTTGGCCATGTCTCCAGCACTGTGTTGGCCACAGCTCCAGTACCATGTTGGCCATGATTCCAGCACTGCCTTGGCCATGGCTCCAGAACTACACTGGCCACGGTCCCAGCACCACATTGGCTATGGCCCCAGGGGCTCTGCAGGATCTACACCATTGATGGAGAGAATCTGGGCACAAATTTGACCTCTAACCAGGTAGAGAGATGGGTAACCTGGGACAGGGCATGGCAGAAATCTCCCTCTGCGTGTTTCTCTATAAGGATATTTAATTCTAGCCCAAAACAAAGGCAGTTGGTGCACACTGCCTCTCAAACACGGCTGGGAAAAATAGTCTGTCAAGGGGAGTTTACTTCCTTTGTTAATAAAAAAAGAAGAAAAAGAGTTTATGGATCTTATCCTGAATATGAATATTAAATAGACTAGTGGTGGGAATCCTGATTTTAATTTCCTATGTCTTTATTTGGAATTCTACTCCCCCTTGGAAAGGTGTCTACTTAAATATAGGGGGAAAGGGAATTTAATGAATTACAAAAAGGGTTATTTTACATGGAAAATGTGTATTCCTGGCTATTTCCATTTAAAGAACATGACATTAGTGTGGAAATTGCCCCTTATGAACAGGTCATTAATGTCAACTCTACTAAAACTGACATCACCTGCTACTATTTTAATTGTGTGTTTTACTAATGCTAACCATTTTCCTGACAATAGAACCCCCATAAGCTTAATGAATCTTTGCAGAATACATAAACCAAGGTCAATATGTAAGAAATGCTTCAAATGTTCAGAAACTCTTTCTGCAAAGCTGAAAGAAAAGTTTATTATTCTTTTGCATGCATAAGAATAAGAGCAAAAATAAAAATTGTCCTCAATATGTTTTCCAGACCACAGTATATAAAAAGCTTTGATGCTTTTGGGAAATCTTTTCGATTAGCTTCTATTTTATATGAAGAAAAGGACTTATTTAACTGGGTCACATTTCCAAGATTTATTCTTTATTTTCCAATACAAGTGGCATATTAAAAAAAATAAAAATCCCGAATGCTTCCTTAGTGTCATATGTAACAGTCACATTTTTTTCCCATGGTTTGGCGGGGGGGGGGGGGGGGGGGGGCGAGAGAGAAAATGAAATCCAGATTTGTAATTCCTAACAGGAGAAATTCGATCCTTTCCAATGTTTAAGTAATATTTCCTGTAAAACATACGAGGCCATCTGCAGAGCTGTTTCCAGACACATTTTGAAGTGGCAAGGGCAACTGAAAGAGACCCGAATGGAGGCTGGCATTTCACCTTTGGGAGATGGAGCATTAAAGGTTTCTAAAAGCTGGTTCTACAATTTTACAAAGTATTCAAGCACTGCATAGTTCATAATTTGTTTAATTTACCTACCTTTTATAGGTATGGGGAGGGGGAGGAAATCCACTCTGTAAGAGACAGAATAAAAACCAAGACAGCTGTAAAAAGCTAATGTACAGCTATCGAGAATGCTTCGTGATTTTTAGCTGATTGAAATTGTATTTTACTCTTTATGGGCCCCGTGCAAAGATTATAGGGGAATATTCACCTAGAAAAACTGTACAGAGTGAAACATATTTGGGTAGACAACAGAAACACCGAACCTTTTTTTGCTATTTAAGTCTATTATGGAATTTTGTTTTATTGTTGATCTCCAGGGTCACCTTATGAATTCGTGTTAGTAAAATGTTACGGCCTCACTATAATATTCACTTTGTGGAAGGGCCTGCATTTACCAAACCTCATCCGAGATCGAATATAAATGAGAAACTTGCATCTCTCTTCAAGGAATATATTTTACACTGTTTTCTCCTCCTTTTGAATTACAGACAGATTCTAAAATTGAATTCTCTTTCTTATGCCAGGATTGGGTAAAATGACTGAACCTCAGTCAGACTTACCTTTGATATGTGTCTGAAATTTAAAATTTGCATCGTTCAAATAGTTAACTTCAGGGCCAGATTCTGCCCTCAGATGTGCATATTTGGGAACCCCATTACCTTTCCTGAAAAATAATGTGATCCTGTTTGGATGCACTCGAATGAGATACATTACAGTGCTGCCTTCTGTCATTCCCTCGTAAAACTCAATATTTGCTGCAATTTTTATTTCGCTGGCTGGTGTAGCCCTTTCTATTCTGTCAGTACCAACTGGCCTGCTGGATATTTGTACCTGTCCTCTCACCTCTCTGCCTGTGCTGTTCAGATCAAGTAAGACAGGTAGGATATAGCCGGTAAAGCCTATGAAATTTTTTTAAAAAAATGTATTTGTGACCAGCTTAACCATGTTTGCAAAGCAATTTCTGCAGCTCCGAGGGCTTTGAGCAGAAATGGGGTGCAGTTGGGGGTCCCTGCCCCACAAGCTACCTCCTTGGAGCCTCGGGTCTCCAGCAGCTTTTGTTAAAATTGAATTGAGCAAAAAGTTTTCTGAGAATGGAAAATTCATTGCATTGGTTGCTCCAGTGTTTATTTATGAATAAAATGAAGCCTATTTCATTTTCCACACAATGCTTCCAGCTCTTCTTTTCATCTGTGGGATGGATGAGCCCTCCACTATCAGTTTTCTTGGCTTCACCTGAGTACTTTTAGACCTTCTCTTTGTAGACACCAGAGGCAGAAGGGCTCCACCAGAAGCCTGGTGATCCCACTCATCCAGTGGTCTAAATCCTGTGGGTTAATTGGGGGTTGAAGAGATATTCAGCTTCCCACGAAGCACGCCTGTGAGTTATTACAGCCTCCCCCTGGCACCCTGCGTGCTGCCGTGGGTCAGGAAACTTCACCATCTTGCAGACGGTCTGAGCTCCCCTCAGCTTCCCTCAACTTGCTCCTCTTGCTCGAGCAGAATTTATGACATGGAATTTCAAAGTTAACACAGAGTGAGTGGGAGGATACAGAGTAAACCCTTTTCCAGTTTAAGGGCTTTATGTTTTTGCTGGTGCCTGTGCCACCAGCTGCTTTTGGCACGCGGTGCCACGGCATCGCGACTCGGGCGCTCTGATCCCGTGTGAAATCAGAAAGAGCCTTCAAAACTGTCACTTCCATTTCCTACCAAAAGCAAAACACTTCCTCCAAGGAAAGAGCGCATTACAGCTGAATTATAAATGAGGACTTGGTATTTTTGCACGGTACAAATCGGAGGCATTCTCCATATTGTTAGAATACCAATTTTATTTTCCTGGTGTGTAGTACCCAGTGCAGCGCGGCGTCCCCGGAGATACGGGTGCTCTCCGGAGATTACTTCAGCATTGCATTACTGCTATCACATATCCATTATATATACTCTTTCAGACAAGTGGAAATGTTTTCACAAAAACAATCTGGAATCTTGGCTTAAAACCCAAGCTTGCTGTCAAGGCAAACAGAGTAGCCTCAAAGAGGACTTATTTTTATTTTGTTCAGACAAGTATGTTGTTTCTGGATTATAATAAGGGAAAATATAGCAGCTATCAGTCTTCGGTTTATTTGACAAGCTTCCTCTGACAAACCTAGAGGAACAAGCTCTAGCCCTGCAAACTCGTTCTCATTCAGGTATTCCCTTTGGTCCCAGCACTTTTATTAGTGTGATTAAGGGCCACACACATGTTTACAAGACAGGAGTCATAGGATGGGATGATATATTTGCTTGGCTGTTACTTATTTTGCAAAGTTTTAAAAGCAGTTGCTGGTTTCAGCGCTCGTTGCCATCAGCCAGTGTTGCAAAGAGCTTGTCCCATCACCTATCAAACAAGGTCAACGAGCAGGCCATAATCAGATGCCAAATAAACAAATGCAAACTTGAAATCAAGTGATTTACTGTCCATTTTCATTAAGTCCTATACAAGGAAGCAAACGCTTTATGCAGCACAAGGGACCTTTGGAAAGGGTCAGCTGCTGTGCTGCAGCAAGATGCAGTGTGTGATGGTTTTCACCCAAATGGGGTTTAATGACACTGAGTGTAAAGGGAAGGCTGCCTTCTGTGGGGAACAGCGTGTGGTAAACAGAGCAGCAGCTCCTCACCTTGCAGCGAATCCTCCTTTGTAAAGTATGTGGAGTTTTAATATTCATGTGTTTACATTACTCTGAGTTTTCTACTCTTTAGACTAGATTTTTTTTTTCCCTGTGCTACCAGCTAAAGAAAGTCTTGGGACGCAGGAGATTCTAGCTGTATTTTAAAATTCAGTTAATCTTAAAATTAAAATTTCAATTTATGAATTCTGGCATGAAGTTGGTTTGCTCTCTAGTAGTAGGAAACCTTTACATGGTGAGGTCTGGCCTCGATGGAAAATAAGCAGCCAGGCAAAGGTCAGACTGTCTTTTAATAAGGCTGTGACCTGTGGGGTCTTACAGGACAGTGGGACTGCAGCACCCTGACTGACTGGGATCTGTCCCCAGGATGGGTTATGGGCTTATCCAAGGAGAATATTTGGACCGGTATGGACTGGGGGGATGCTATACAGTGCTGCTGTAGAACAGTGTAGTACAGCCAGGGCCTGGCAAGCATGGTAGGGGCTCTACTTACTCATTCTTGCCTTAAGATTCTGGGTTTAGCCCATTAAATCCAGGAATGTCTTGTTCTGGTGAGGCTCTGAAATGCCAGATTACTCTTCTGCAGATTCCTGGTCTCCTCCCAGCTCTCTACTGGGCACTGGTAAGGCAACATCTCAAATCCTGGAGTCAGTGTGGGGTCCCTTACTCCCAGAAGGACATTGAGGGGCTGGAGTGTGACCAGAGAAGGGCAATGGATCTGGGGAAGGGTCTGGAGCAGGAGTGTGGGGACAAGCAGCTGAGAGACCTGGGGTTGTTCTGCCTGGAGAGAAGGAGGTTCAGGGGAGACCTTCTGGCTCTTAACAACTCTCTGAAAGGGGAGGTTGGAGCCAGGTGGGGGTCATTTTTTTCTACCCAAGATAACAAATGATGGGACAAGAAGCAGCAGCCTCAAAAACCAGGGGAGGCTGAGGTTGGAGCTGAGGAGCAATTTCTTCCCCTCCAGGGTTGTCAAGGGTTATCCCAGGCTGCCCAGGGCAGTCTTGGAGTCCCCATGATCCCTGGAGGGGTTTCCAAGCCATGGGGACTTTGGTGCTGAGGGCCATGGGGCAGTGGTGCCCTGGCTGTGCTGGGGGAATTGTTGGACTTGATGATCTTAAAGGTCTCTTCCAACAAGAATGATTCTGTGATTTTATATATGACGCTCTGTGAAAGCACTTTAAGTTTGCAGCAATGAACTGACTGGGGCTGGAGTTATGTATTCAAATGGGAAAATACACATAAGCATCCCCATGCAATGTACAACAACCCTGTTACATGTAGGGAAGACACTCTGGGTTTGGGGGTCTATAAATCAGATTGACACAGTACTGGAGCACTGCTTGGGAAAGTCATGTCACTTGGAGGACACAAAATATTGAGCAACTTGAATTGTTTTTCCATGAAGCTTATCCCTTGATAGCACTTTCCTTTCTTATATCTCCTTAATACAGCATAATTTAAATGTTTTCTAGGCAGAGTTATGCTCACAATGCTTCTTTTCCAGCATCATCTTGGCTGTATTGTGGATGTGCTGGCGAGGTCTCCGTTTGCTGCTTTGCCAGTTTCTGAGCCTCCCAGTTCAAAACAAGAATGTCTAACAACCTATTCTGCAATTTTACAACTAATTTCTACAAACAAATGGTTTGTCCACAGTTTTCCTATATTTGTTTTATAAATTGTTCCTTTGCCATATTTCAGAAAATTTCCCAAACGAGGCCGAGCAAAAAAAAATTTCTCCTTTTTTTTCCTAAAGGTTGCATAAATATTTCACATGCCTCTCCCTTTAATTAGATTATAACACTGGAAAGTGGCAAAGAGTTTCCTCTTTCCCCAAATTAGACATGAGAACCACAAACAAATTAATTTGTGTCTCAGGGTTTTGACTGGGCCTCTTGGCCTCCTTGAGCACTAACACAGGCACTCGTGACCCTCTGGATTTCAAACGCCTGAGGGTAAAAAGCAATTATAAAAACATGACTCTCCCAGATCAGCTTTCGAATCTGCCTTGTCTCTGTTTTATTGATGGGAGATTGAAGGAAGATTCAAATCAGCTACCCTTCAATTCTTTACCAGCAGCAAAATACAGAAATCATTAGCTTTTTCTCTGTAAATGACTTTGTCCTGCTTTATTATTCAAAACTGGTTGGGCATTTGACTTAAAAAGGCCATGCTGAATATTTATTCCTAGTTTTGGTACTTGCAAATACTGCACAGCTTTGGTGCTTATTTTCTTTTTCAGAATATTTTTTCATCACAATTAGAGCAGGAACTAATTAATATGGGTATTTTTTTTCATAGCTAAAGGATGCACACTGACTTAAATTAGGATGATCTCCCTCTCACAGGTCTATTGTTGTTAGGAAACCCCTACTGCACAACTGTTTCCAAAACCATCCAAGGAAAATAATTCAATAGCTGCATGATTTCACTTCTCTATGTGATTACTGATGTTCTATTTGCTAAGTGAGGGTGAGATGTAAACATATTATCCTTAATAATTATCTATGCTCATGGTGTGAAGCCTAATCAGGACCCAAAAATAGGTAGAGGAAAGAGGAGCATGTGGTTTGAAGTTTTTAGGAACACCAGATAAATGCTCTAGGAGCACCCAGTCTCAGAGAGGAGACTGAGCTGTGGTGAAATTATTCCTCTGAATTAGTTTGAATGTGCTGTGTAAAAAGGGAAAGATTCTCTAACCTGGTGTTGTTGTTTGACTGCCAGGAAAAGCTAAACACTCCACAGCCTCTCACCCACCACTTCCCCCTGTGCCCCCTCTGCACCCCCTCCTGTGGGATGGGAAGAAAAAGGTGAGACCCCAGGGGAGCTGAGAAAAAAAAAACCAGCTTAACAGAACAACACAAAGACAGAAGAAAACAACATAACTAATGAAATTAGATAAAGCAACAAAACAGAGAGTCTCTACCTGTGTCAGAGATGCCAACTTTCCCTGCTCCAACCACACTGAAGCAAGCTGAAAACAACCAGCCCTGCCTCACCTCAACCCTCCCCTTATATAGGGGTGTGACTCATTGGTATTGACCATCCCATTGGCTGCTTTGGTTGTTTACCCCAGGTGTGGCCCCTCCCACCTCCATGGGCCAGCAGGTGCTGGTGATAATTAACCTGAACCCAGCCCAGGACACCTGAGTACCCAGCAAGGAGGGTCTTTTGCTATCTGAATCTGATCTGTGCTTACAAGCATTGGATGAGGGTTGTGCAGTGCCAGAAATGAAAGTGTTGGTCTAAGAGAGTGCTTTGCTTGGCAGAAGCTGCTTGTGAGGTCCCGGTTTAAAGCAAATCCTTGGTTTTCACCCAACCCAAAGTGAGACCTGGATGGTGACAGATGAGTGTAGGAGGGAGATTATGTGCCCATGCCAGGCTGAGCAGGCTCCTTCTTCTCATTTTACTGGAATAACACGCTGGTTTGACTGAGCTCAGTCCAAGTGGTGGCATGGACCACATTGCCAGCAGGTCACTTGTCAGAGGTGTGAGATAAATCTGAGGGACTCCAGTCATAATGGTGGAGCTCCACAACTTGTGTAGAAGTGAACACACCCTCCAGTCAACCTGTCACCCTTCCAAATCCTCGTGGGTTGGTCCTGCAGATAAAAGCACTGCACAGCCCCGATGAGGGCTTTGCTTAAATGATACAAGGCAGACATTCAATTTTAAGGAGCTGGAGCTTTATTTTTGGAATCCTAGAATGTGTACAGAATTTAAAAAGCCTAAAGCTATAATGTTTTACTGCTCCTTTGATAAAATTTATATTTAATCATATCTTAAAAATTGTTCTCATTCTGCCACTTGATGTTACCAACCAAGCGGAACCCATCAATGCAACACTATCTATCAGCCTTTCTTTTATTTCATTCCCCTACCACTCCTTCTTAATGGTACATAAGTTAATGAATTACAATGGAATTTCAGTGAAGTACAAATTAAAATCGTGCCGGAACCAAAGGTGGGACTGTTACCCACAGGCTTTTTGTTACCTTGTTGGATCCAAAACGCTGAATCTTGACCCATTTACATTACAAAACCTCCAACTCACAGACCAATCTGTGTCCTTGCTTTTGAAGCTGTTCTTCCCAAAGTTTGTGATATATGGGCTTTTTCTGTTGTCTTCAGATCTTCATCTAAAGTTTTTTATTAACAGGAAATATTATTAGGAAACATGAAATATTAGAAAACTCTTCCAGAAGAGCATTGTGTGGGATAATTGGCAGCCCGGGCCAATGAGGATGAGCAACTCATTGGTAACTTGGCTGAATTTTCAGTGATGCCCATTTGCTGCTGGCAGCTAGAAGATTATGCAGGGATTTGTGCAGTGAGATACCTGTCTCTTTATCAAATTTGTCTCTTTAAAACAGTAGCTGGACCAATTAAAGCCTCTGCTAAACTCTCCCTGCAGCTACACCTGTTGTAATGTTATTGGATATTTGTGTCTGGGGATAGACATTGGCCTTCATCACTGTGATACTTGTGCTTCTCATGGCAAGAATGAGTTAAATGAGTTTCTCTCAATTTTAATTTTTATTTTTTTTTTCAGAACTGAAACATGTCCAGCAAAGTTGGCGGTCTCCATAAGAAATTCAAACTCTCTGCTGACCAAGTGAAAACACACATGTGCATGTATCAGGCATATACATAATCTTGGCTGGGAATCAGCCTCAGTGACAATTTCACTCAGTGAAATCTTAATTTTGATCCCCACTTTTAAAAATCAGGTTTGTCTCAGGAATTTTACTTAGAAGACCTTTTAGCCTTTTAATACCAGACTGACTTCTCAAGTGGTTAATTCTCTCTTACAATATGAAGACACTCCGTTTTTATTCCCATATAAATTTGAATTAAAAAAAAATCAGATTTATTCACATTCACACGCCAGAAGCTTTTGTTTTGTTTTGTTTTTCCTTTCCCTTTTTCTCAGTAGTATCCAGCACAGACCACTGCTTCTAAAAACACACTGGACTTTTGGAGCACTGGCAACCGCACGTGCCAATATCAGTCCTTTAAATAGAAACGATTTGTTCTTCCTCTTGATAAACACATAAGTAAAAGTCTAGTCTTTTCATTTCTGTCCTTTTCCTGGAGGACTGGGGGATCTCCCAGTGCTGTCTGTTCTTTTCCTCTGTGTTTTGCAGACAGGGGAATCATACGCAAGGCTCGGCGTCGCGTCCTCTGAAGAGGCAACATTAAAGTCAGCACTTGACTGCACTGAATTTTACAAGATTATTCTCCCACGTATCATATTGATATCTTTTAAGTGAATGGGGTAATTGAGGAATCTTCCTCTAAATTATTGACTGGGCGTCGAGACAAGAGATGAATGAAAAATATCTTTATCCTTGGTAAAGATTTAGGTGAACTGAGTTAATCTCGTGGTTTATGCCGTGGTCCCTTTCCAGTATTATTTAGGGTGAGCCTTTCTGTGCTGAGCCTGTGGGGAGGCTGGAGGGGGGGAGGAGAGATAAAGGAGATCCTTAATTTTGTTGTTAGGGACCTAAAATGAGATTTTTCCATGTTTCTAAATTATTTTTTTTTCCTATGAAATCAGGACACAGAAGCAGGCGGAGGGAGCTGAAATAAAAAAAAAAACCCAACATAATAACTTGGCATCGCTCTGCCTCCCTCTTTGTGGTTGCTTAGAATTTTGCAATAATACTTTAGGTAGAAAAGTTTAGGGGTGAGCAGTTGGAGAAGAGCCCCGTTGAGAGGCACGAACACCAGCAGGAGCAGAGAGCCCCGGGAAGGTCCCGGGCAGGACAGCGGTGCCAACGTGTCAGCTCGGGGACATTTCTGGTCTGCGTGTACCCAGCGGGATGTGTGTGCAGCTTGGATCTGCTGGGAGAGGCTAAAAGCATCTCAGCTCACTTCCAGGCTTATTTTTTGGACAGCCTGAATTTGTTCTGAAGGGAAAAAAAAACCCCAAACAACAACAACAAAAAAAAGGTAAGGGAAAACATATAAATAGTTCTATATTTATAGGAAATGTTTAGAAGGAAGGAAGATGCTGTGACAAGGTTTTTTTCTTCCAGTAATGTCTCCTTGCATCATGTCAGTAAAAGGAGACTTTAAATATCTGATTTTCTGTATACGTAAAATTATGTGATACAAATTTGATCACATTTGCAAGGATTAAAGGATTTGATCTGCAGAATGCTTTTCCTGAGCATGACAAATGGAAGCAATTTACAGATGGCTTCTGAATATTTTTTTTTTCTGAAATTATTTTCCTGTTCTGTTTTGGTTTGGGTTTGTTTTGGTTTTGTTCTTGGGTTGTGTTATTTTCCCCTCCTCTGGTGTGCCACCAGAGATCAGCATATTTTTAGATATTTAAGCAATCATAATGTCAATTTGGGGGTTTAAAAAAGGACACTGCATCACCATCAAGTAGTCGAGTTACTTGTGACTAGTAAAAAAAATGAATAAAGTCAGGCCTGAGGGAACTGAGGCAGCAACTTTTTTGCACCCAGTCTTCATAGTCCCTTTTTTTTTCTCTGAGGTTTTGGACATCTTTATATTTTGCATTATGTTGCTTTTATTTCATCCCTAAACCTTCCTTTGTATGGCATAAAAATTACTGTGTACTACAGGAGTGCACCCTCCTAAACTTATTGTTGGTTTAATGCATTAATGATTTTGTTTACACATCTTCAAGGCCAAAGAAAAAAAAAAGGTGTCAGGATCTTCTCAAACCTCCAGGTTGTTATATTAAATTAAAATAAATATAGATTTTTACATTCCATCAATTTCTGGTTCTGTGAAGGCTGTCCACTTTTTCACTTCTGCAAATTGATTAAATTTTCTATTTCATATCTGAGAGGACTCAGGAGATTCATGGACGGGGCGCCTACCTTTGAAGAAGTTCTGTCTCCTCTAACATACACTTGCTGACTCCACTGGTCAGTCTGCAAGGTCATTAATGGTTGGAAATTGTCAGTCAAAGAAGAGCTAATAATTTTCTGTCTCTTTATGCTCTGGGTTTGGTTCCACCTGGGCTCAGGCAGCAGTTCCCACACATCTGTGTTTTACAGATTTCAGCCACACTGTGTCCTTGTCCACGGCGTTTACACAGGTACCAGTGAAATGTGATAAACGAGCCTTTGCACGCTGTAATAATTGTGTTTTTCTTCGAGGGCATTACAGAAAAGCTGATTTTGTCAGCACATCCTAAAGTGGGTTTCCTGCTTAAAAACAACAGCAACAGCAGCAGAGCTTAGAAATTCCTGCTGCTGTGAAATAGAGAAAGTTTTGTGATGCAGTGTATATATCAGACATTTCCAAGTTAATTGGAACCAACTGAATTTTAAATTTTATATATATATATTTTTTTTTTAATTTTTTTTTTTCCTTGAAAGTATACAGTTCTCAAGCCCAAAGCACAGATATCTTCTCAATCACGGTCAGGCTTTTCTCTTTCATTCACAGTACTAATTCACTGGGAATTTTAAGTTCATTTGATTTTGGATTTTATCAAGGGAGAATCTGATCTGGATCATGAATCCAACAGTCCCTGGAAAATAAGTCTTTGGAGTTTCAGTGATCATGGATAACAACAAAGTGAAGGGAGGGGCAAATATAAATGTTTTATATAGATCTGTAGATTGATCTTCATGGCCTCTACTTTANTTATATTTTGCATTATGTTGCTTTTATTTCATCCCTAAACCTTCCTTTGTATGGCATAAAAATTACTGTGTACTACAGGAGTGCACCCTCCTAAACTTATTGTTGGTTTAATGCATTAATGATTTTGTTTACACATCTTCAAGGCCAAAAAAAAAAAAAAGGTGTCAGGATCTTCTCAAACCTCCAGGTTGTTATATTAAATTAAAATAAATATAGATTTTTACATTCCATCAATTTCTGGTTCTGTGAAGGCTGTCCACTTTTTCACTTCTGCAAATTGATTAAATTTTCTATTTCATATCTGAGAGGACTCAGGAGATTCATGGACGGGGCGCCTACCTTTGAAGAAGTTCTGTCTCCTCTAACATACACTTGCTGACTCCACTGGTCAGTCTGCAAGGTCATTAATGGTTGGAAATTGTCAGTCAAAGAAGAGCTAATAATTTTCTGTCTCTTTATGCTCTGGGTTTGGTTCCACCTGGGCTCAGGCAGCAGTTCCCACACATCTGTGTTTTACAGATTTCAGCCACACTGTGTCCTTGTCCACGGCGTTTACACAGGTACCAGTGAAATGTGATAAACGAGCCTTTGCACGCTGTAATAATTGTGTTTTTCTTCGAGGGCATTACAGAAAAGCTGATTTTGTCAGCACATCCTAAAGTGGGTTTCCTGCTTAAAAACAACAGCAACAGCAGCAGAGCTTAGAAATTCCTGCTGCTGTGAAATAGAGAAAGTTTTGTGATGCAGTGTATATATCAGACATTTCCAAGTTAATTGGAACCAACTGAATTTTAAATTTTATATATATATATTTTTTTTTTAATTTTTTTTTTTCCTTGAAAGTATACAGTTCTCAAGCCCAAAGCACAGATATCTTCTCAATCACGGTCAGGCTTTTCTCTTTCATTCACAGTACTAATTCACTGGGAATTTTAAGTTCATTTGATTTTGGATTTTATCAAGGGAGAATCTGATCTGGATCATGAATCCAACAGTCCCTGGAAAATAAGTCTTTGGAGTTTCAGTGATCATGGATAACAACAAAGTGAAGGGAGGGGCAAATATAAATGTTTTATATAGATCTGTAGATTGATCTTCATGGCCTCTACTTTATTTTAACTAACTGAAGAAGTTTGTTACAAATCAAGGATGTACAATGTCTATTTGGATGAAACTGGTTCCTATAATAACAAGGGAATTAATGTAAAAGCAATAATTGCCTTCACCACATTAAAACAAATGGAAATAAAATATTTATTGCTTAATGCTAACAATAAAAAAAACCCAAAAAACTTCGGAAAACATCTTTTCAGTAGTTAGAGAGCTGCTTGTAACTCAGATGATTATTTATTTTTTTGTGACAGAAGGGAAAAAAACACCCTTCATTAGTCTTGTAAATCCTATCCTAGAAACCCCCAGGGAGCTTGCTCCCAAGAAAAGGAATCCTTTGCACAATAACTGCACGTTTTCAATCAGTCCTCTTGATCCCTGCTCTTGCTTATTCCCAAGAATCTGCCAAGTCTGTTGAACTTCCTCAGAGTGACCCTCCCATTTAATTCACGGGCCATTTTGTATTTACAGAGAGGTCAATAAAAGCTTTCCAGAGCTGCAAACCTCTCTGTAATGGTTGTCCTGAGCAATACAGCCTGAAGAGCCCCAACAGGAAATTGGTAAAGCAGCAGCCAATTTCCTTTTGCTTTTTTTACTGCCTTTTGGTGTTCCTGCTCTGTTCATATCCCCACTGCTGAATTATTCTAGAAATGGTGGGATATTTCCAGTGCCACATATGGAGGAGAGCTCATATCATTCACAGAATTTTATGCAAGGTTAATCAAACAATCAGATTTATTTAATTAACAATAGAGGTTAAGTTGAAGCACAAGGCCAGTGATGAAATTTGGTTTCTGCTTCCAATTTGTTTCTCTGTGACTTTGGACCAACTATTTTACTGATTTTTTTCTTACCCTTGCTTAAAATGTGGGCAATATCTACATATTTTCCAGGCTGAGGTTTATAGGTACTTTGAAATCTTTGGGCAATGTGGTAACAGCCCTGACCTTCTGCTGCTGCATCTGAGCATGGGAAAGAACATCTTTTTTTTTTAAGAGGGAGGGGATGGCAATTATGATATATTTTAGGTTAATAAAGCTGCTTCCCAACGGCTGCAGCTACACTGGCAATAACTCAGTGGAACAGATCTGCAAAGTGAAATTGTTGGTGCTGAGTGCCAGATGTCCACAGTAAAAGCGTTTCCAGGTTATTCACTTGAGGTGATGGTGAGTCTGGTCCTGCTGACTGCAGACCCCTCACTGGCTGGAACACATCTTCCCGTTTAGTTTCACCCAAAAGAGCCCCAGCCCGTGTGCTTCATGACAGATGTGTGATGCTGACCCCATCAGGGGAGTGGGAACTCCCCCAAGGAGATGTCCTTCTGAAGTGTGCTCCCAACCTGAGCTCAATCGATGGTGTGGATGCACAGAGGGATAGTCCTAGTCCTGTGCTCAGGGGAAAAGCAGCCACCTCACCCTCTGTCCCAGGAGAAGAGTGCAGAGCTCTAATTTAGATGCCTGGGCTGCCTGTGCAGTACCTGGGGAGTGTTTAGCATCTTGGAAAGCCCCAGCTACCCATGACAGCAAAGGTCCTGAGTGCCCAAACTAATCAATGGGAAATTCTGGTTAGAGCCACCTAATCCCACACCTCCCTCAGCCTTACTGGTGGCTCACAGCCTTGGTCCTTTGTTTTAAGGTAGCTAGTTATGTGCAATCTCCCCCAGAGTCAGAACAGAGGAAGGGAGATTAAGCAGGTTTCTGTTGATTGCATATTTTTTGCTATGCTAATATTGGTCAGGGGTCTGAGCAACCTGCTTTAGTTGCAGATGTCCTATCTCAATGTAGAAGGGTTGGACTAGATGAGCTTTAAAGTTCCCTTCCAACCCAAACCAGTTTATGATACAGTGATTCTATAATAATATAGTGATCACAGCACTAAGTTTTACTCTCTGCTCTTGTAACTCTTCTGTATTTTCTTCAATAACTATTTAATGTAACATAAATAAGAAAGTCCTTGAACTTGGTCAGGGTCTCCTTTGTCTCAAGAAAGAACCCTAATTGGTTGTAGGCTTTTATATCTAGTCATAAGGATGTCATTATTTTCTAAAAAGTAGAACACTGCCAGCACAAGGCACATGCTTTTAACCCAAATAGCTGATAAAATAAAAATTGCTTGGGAAGTTAGAAATTAGACTCTGCTTCTTCCCTGGCTGATACAGAGCCTTTCTATATCAGGACAGGTTCTTCCCAGTCTGTGTTTGGGAAGGACAAACTTGGCATTTCTATCTGTGTCCTAAGGGCCTCCCAGGTATAGATACCTGGATGGGGGGATTCTAGTTTGGGATGTCTTGATGAGATGTAGGGACTTAGTGTGGGTGCAAAGCTATATTTGATATGACCCAACCTAGTAACTCAAAAGAGTTGAAGACCCCAGGATCTGCTCAAGGCTAGGCAGGTGAACAGGGACTTTGAAGCCTAAGATTTGGACGTGGTCACTGGATATGTCCTAAGTTCTGCATCTGTGTCCATGTTATGTCTTTTTACTCAAGATGATGTGGCTGCTGTTGCTCAAGACATGAGCATGGTTGTAGATCCCAGAGTTCAGAAGGTGTCACTGATAACAACATTTCCTTAGCCCTAGTATAGTTTTCTCAGTTTCTTTGTCTTTAAACTACCACTTTTTCAATATATTATATGTGACTAAGAAATATTCTAATTAGATTATTAAAGAAAGAAAAAAAAAAACCCTAAAACACTGGGGGAGCAATAACATTTATATTAATTTTGCTTCACGTGCAGACAAAATTCAGGCTCATGTATGAAGTTTTCCTGCAGCACTCAAGGCCACCAGTCCTTTGGTTCTGACTTTTGAAGCCTGAGAACACAAATCTGCATAATCTCACTTGTGATTCCCTGAATTTATTCACTTATGGAAAGAGATGAAGCACAATCAAGGCTCTCATGTGGAGAAGGCTGCAGTCATAAACTCTGCAATGATCAGGTTACCCCTCTTGTCTCCTATTATCTTTTGTGCTAGTTAAGTGTTGGTTCAAAGGTGTAAAAATAACATTGATTCTGTATGAAATATTTTCATTCGTTTTGCCTCTTGGTCATAAAAAGTAATCTGATACTTTTTACTTGTAAAGTTGTTTTTGTTTTTTTTTTGTAGGTTTTAGCTCTTCTTTAAGGCTTCAGTCTTAAGGTTGATTTTTGTCAGTTAACCTCACACCTCAAATACAGATTTTCTCTTCAGGCTACCTCTTTGATTCTTCTAGACAGTCCCAAATTTAGCAAAACTATGGATGTGCATATTCTTTTTTTTTTCCCCCATAATTATAAAGTTTATTTTTTTATTTGTAATTTTTTAAAAATTTCTCCCCTTCAGGAACTTTCTGGCAAGGATTGTGCTCTCCTGGGTTTCAAGGCTGCAAGAATTACAATTCATTCAGAGTTCAAGCCTTTGTTTAAGACAATGTCCTCAGGGTTATGAGGTATGTTAAGTGGCAGAAGAAAAACTACTGTTCTGGGTCTCCTGTTTGGCTGCACTGTGTCAAATGTGTTGTGGAAAATCTACTCCTGTCTCACTTAGACATTCAGACCTTGACTTCACAGAAGTAATTTCTACAACTCAGGGGGGGGTTCCCTTTGACATTGACCATGTTGAAGCATCAGGGCCTCACAAGCAACCAAAACCATGGTGTAGCGTTATCACAACTCAGGGTCAGGTCCACTGTATATTAATTTTCCCTTTAAGGAAATGACTGGAGCATGACTCAAGCCCCCTGCTAATCCTGACCCTAAATGAAGCTGTAAAGGAATGCACAGGACCTCCCCACAGCTCTGGGGCTTGACATTGCGTGTGGTCTCTAATGATGCTACCAGGAAAAGAAAATATATTTCTTTTTTTTTCTTTTTTTTCCCCCCTTTTTTGTTTTTCCTATTTTTTTCCCTTTTTTTTTTTTTTTTTCCTTTTTCCATCTAGGCTCCTTGTAGCTGAAGGACTTTGCAGAAGCACTTTTTGATACCTGGAAAGAAGAAAGCTCTACCAAGTCAGCAGCTTGCTTACCTCATGGATTGCTAGAGGACCATATCACATGACTGTCAGTTTTTATCTCACACCACACATATCTCCCTTCATCAGCACAGGATAGTTTGTGCAGGAGGGGGTCAAGCTGAGCCTGGCAGTCATATTTTCCAGATATGGGGCCCCAGCTCCCAGGAGCACCCCCAACCCATGATTGAGGAACCCCTAGTGCTGTCTGGCTCCTGTCAGAGGAGTTAGGTGTAGAGAGCATCACATCTTGGCTTTCCAGGATGGATAGTCCTTTCCCATCTCTTTTTAAGGAAACATTCTGATATTATATTTTCTCTTTTCATGGGAAATGTCAACATTTATGAAACAGGAGCAAACTGTTTAAATTTTTTATAGACTGAAAAGATTAAGCTTTGGCTGGCTCTAGTAAAAATTTCCCTGGTTCCCCATAAGCAAATGAATTTGAGTGAAAAAACATAGTTGTCTGTAGATCTGCATGGAGCAAGCCATCAACTTGTTCCCTGCAGTCCTACCTTGTTACTTGAGTATGCATAGGAATCTGAGGTGTATCTTTATAGCTCCGTATTTCCATGACCTCTAGGATTCTTTCTCTCATTTGCTATTTGATTTTGTTACCTGGATACAAGCTATGAGCCTAGTGGCACTTTAAAAAGCTATAGCTTGTATATGCTCCAATTGCTGTTCTGATGAAGGAGATGAGATAAACTGGTGTTCCCATCTATGCATCTCAGGCATGATAAGTACAGATAAAGAAATGCAAAGAGCATTGCAAAACACTATTTATTACTCTTTTCAATGGTGGTGAGTACTCCAAATGGATCCCTGTACAGCTGAACTTCCTCACAGTTGATGCTGTTGGGACATCAGCAGACTGTAGTTGCTCCATTCACTTCTGTATCTGAATCCTTAATAAAAGAAAAGAACACCCAGACTTAGGTTAGAATTTGTTTGAATCAAATATTTGTGTCTTAAAAAAAATCACTGTCCAGTGGCAAGCAATACAACATGGCACACTGAAAAATATTTCCAAATTTGCTGGAATGCAATCACTGAGGAGTTCATTTTCTGCAAGGTCTTAAAATACAGCCATGTAGTAAAAAAAAAATTTATTTCATTGTCTGGCTATTCAGCCAAGTCCCTTCCTTCCTGGAATGTTTATTACATTTGGTTTCATGTGGTCTCTAAATATATATAAATACACACACACACACATGCATATATAGAAATACATTCTTCTATTACATCAGAAGGTTGGGTGGGCTGCCAATTGCATCCTAGTTTTTTGGGGAATTGGTACTTGTGCTAGAATTTTAGCTTCATGTGAAGATGTGACAAAAGAAGTTTGCTCTCCCTGTGAGAGGTTTATCCTCCCTGTTAACTGCCTAAATCCAGATTATGTACCTTGTGCCAATCAAAACACACTGGTATCTCTTTTTTTCTCGATTAATATTTTCATTATTTCTGTGGTGTGTTTTGCTCTTTTGCTTTGGTTTTTTTTGGTTGATTGGTTGCTGTTGTTCATGGTTTCTTTTAATTTGTTGGTTTTGGTTGTTTGTTTTTTTTTAATTTGTTGGGATTTTTTTGGTGTGGGGGCATGTTTGTTTTTTTTAACCAAGAGCACACAACATTGACTTGATGATTCCAATGTAGCTCTCTAGCACTGTTAATCAATGATCTTTGCTCACAACATACTACCCACATTAGATCATAGTGACAAGGGCAGAAAAAAACCCAGTGCAGCCTTGGTGCAAATGATCACTCTCCCAGTCACTGTGAACTCTGGAGCAAATACTGCTTTCTGCATGTTAGAATCAAAACCATAATTACATCTTCTTCTCTTCCCTTCCCAAACTACTTCATCTCTCTAAAAACTGCACCCATCAAGATATTCTTTTGTCTTCTGTAGTTGAATAATCTAATCTCTCTTGCTCCCATGTTCTTAATGGTGGTTCCGTAAGATCCTTGCTTGTTACGTCTGGAAATTGAATAAAAATTTCCTTTGTGCTGACAGCTTCATTGTGCTCCGTGTTCAAAATATCAAAGGATGAATGCTAAATGTTCATAATGCAAAGTGTCAAGAGTGCAATCTGGGATAATAGAATACATGTCTTGCAAACTTGCACTTTAATATGGCAAACTACTTGGTCAGCAAGCAAATTAATTCATTTACGGTTTGATATTATTGCAAGTAGTGGGTCAGCTTTTATAGGCAGGTCTGCTGCTGGATTTTGCTACCACACTGTATTTGGAGATGGTTACCGTGAAAAATAATACCAAAAAAAGTGTGTGGCCACATTTTAAGGGGTTGATTTTGGTGACTTCTCTCCTATATATCAGTTCACTGTGGGGTTTTTCTTAGCATTTTTTTCCCCAATGAATGTTCACTATTCAAAGGGACTAAAAAACATTTGCTGTAATTATCTGGTTATCCTTTTAAAATACCAATTGTTAGGCTGTACGAATCGATTGTGCAGATGTTGAAAACACAAGCAGATGAATCCAGGGAAATGTTGTCCATGGCGTGTTGTCTCCCACAGTTCCACAAAGAAACTTGAACATATTTTCTGGCAGAGCTGCTCATTTTCCCAGGGCAGATATTTGCAAGCCTACCTCTGTAGTTTGTGCGTATCAAAATGAATGGTAAATATTAACCTCTGAGAGCTAGAATAATGTGAAAAATTACAAAAGTAAATGTTAGCAGAAATATCTGTTACACGGGCAAAGAGAGAGACAGCACTGAAAGGATTTATGTTATTTTTTAAGTCTTGGCTCACACACGTAAGTTGTGAATCTTTCGATTGAAAGGAAAAGAAGGTCCAATTTTTCAAAAGCAGCCTTGAAGGTTTGTTTTTTAGAGTTCAGTGACCTGATTGAAAGAACAGCTCTCTGTAAAAATAATTATGGAAGGGGAAAAAAAAAAAGAAAATACTGACATACTGTAAAAGTTACAACTGCAAACAGATTTCCATTCTTCTGTGAAAAAAAATAAAAATAACAAAAATCAACCAACCCAAAACAAATGGATTAACAGATCTTATTGCTCTTTTTCTTAAAGAAAAAAAAAGGAAATTTGGTAACCCTTTTGTGTTCATTAATTTTGTCCTTGATTTATGCTGCTTATGAAGAGTACACATCTGTAATAGTTAATCTATTGGTAACGGTTTATCAATGGGTATATTGAGGTTCTTAGTCCTACCAGAATGGGGGCAAATTAGCAGTTGCTAAAACCAAGTTTTGTAAATGAAAGAGTGAAAGTGTGTAGAAGTTGTTGTATCAGAGATGCAACAGCCATCCATCATTTTCTGAGATGAGATTCAGGCTTTTGGGCACGGTGCTGATCTGACTGGGACATATCCCAGAGAAACTCCAGTTAGATCACAGCCATGGCTTCAGGTGAATTTCATCAGAAGGGATGTCTGTATTGCATTGACCAAAGAGTTCCAGGTCCCTTACAGTGGTTGGGATGCTTTTTTATTTTCCTTAAATCATGGCCAACGTTAAGTCCTGCTCCTTTGCTGCATCCTGCAGCCACAAAGTGCAAGGTCTCTCTGATGAAGCTCATCTCAGCACGTTTCCAATCCCTAGGAGGCCAGAAAAAAAAAGAGTTGGAGATGAACTTGTAGCCCCATGACAGCAATGTCATCTACATCCACTGCCTGTTCCTTCTTTAAGGGCAATCTGGTGGTCGTCCTGCCACAGACCTCTCAGTGTCATACATTTTCTTTTGTGCCATCCCAGAAGTAGCATCAGCAAAAACACACTGGAAGATCACACTGGGCTGGTAGCCAATGCAGATTTATGTCTTTAGTTTGTGAGCTGCCTTTGATTTAAAGACCAGCTTTTTATCACAGATGAGGTGTTGATCTAGGGACCAGGGCTTGGCAGTGGCTGACTGGCCCCTGGCAGGATATTTGGCCCAAACTCTGTTCATGTGTTGGGTTTTTACCTGTTTAAAATCCATTCAGTGCTCTCTTCTTGGAAATTGCCACCGAGGGAGAATTTTTGCTTGTTTATTTTCTCATAGATGGTGATTCACAACTTTTTTGTGTGTGAACCTTTGCTGGTAGGAAGTGATGAATAGTGGGAGCTAAGTGTCCCAGCAACACTGAGCTATGGATGCTGCTGGTGATCAGGACAACCTCTAGAACAGCCAGTATTCAGCTTGTGGTACAGATTATTTTATATTGTTTTTGAGAGTGCTAATTATTATCTCTGGGTAATATACATTTGGAAAATAATTATATATTTACACCATTGGTTTGTGGCTGAAATTCACAGAATCCCAGCATGTTAGAGGTTGGAAGGGCTCTCAGCTTTTCTTCAACACAAAGATGCTTCAGTCCTCTCAGCATCATTGGACCCTCTATTGGACTCCAGTATTTCTTTGTCTCTCTTGAAAAATCACCTGCTTCCCACGTTCTTCTGCATGCACCCCAGGAGGCCATTGGACTTCGTGGCCATGAGGGCCCATTGCTGGCTGATGGACAACTTATCCCTAAGCACTCCCAAGTCCTTCTCCATGGAGCTGTTTTCCCACAGGTCACTCCTACACCTGTTCTGGTGCAAGAGGTTATTCCTCTTCACTTGCCCTTGTTTGAACTTCACAAGGTTCCTCTCTGCTCAACTCTCCAGCCTGTCCAGGCCTCACTGAATGACAGCACAGCTCTGGTGCGTCAGCCACTCCTTCCAGTTTTGTTGCATCTGAAACAAAGTTAAAACTAACTTTTTTATTTACGTATTTTATCGAGGCAAATTCGTTGTGGCAACACCAGAGTGAGAGCTCTAAGCAACAAATGGCTTGCAGCAGCTCTTCGCATTTGTCATTAACGCCTCCACATCTGCAAGCGTTCAGCTGCCTTATGTCCCTGGCATTTGTGGCTCGGGTTGTTGTTTTGTCATTAACATTAATAGTGTCTTTAGATGCACGTTCAGTGTTTAATATTAATCACTACGGTTTGTCTATTGACTTTCCCTTTTTGCTCGTTGCTGCGGGGTGCACAGAGGCCCCGAGCGTGTCCTTCCCCGGCAGCCAGCGAGGCAGAAGATAGTGAACGAACTGCATTAGGAGCCCCCTGAGAAAGCAGCACAGCACTTAAAGGACAGAGATGCTCTTCAGGGGCAGCAGTGGGGAATCAGCAGGGTTTGGGGGAGGTTTGGCCGAGTTACGTGCAGCCGTTGTGCTGCCCCTGCTCCCCAGCATCTCCTCCCCTTGCATCCTGTCAGGGATGGGAGGGCACTTTCTGCATTAATTAGGAAGTAAAACATCCCAGGGAAGAGGAGTGCAGGGTGAGATCACCTTAGGAGGTTCTGATGATCCAGGATGAGTGGGAGATGTTGTCCAATCTGCTGTGCTGGGTCTCCGAGATTGGTCTGGATTTGTGCAGGCTCTGGGTGGATCAGGCAATGGTAAATTCCTGGGTCATTTTTAGATAATTAGAAAATTCATTAGGAAAAAAAGCACAATTTTTCAGATGCTCATCCTCCATCCTACCTCCTTGCAGAGTGACTTCAGCTCATTTACCTGTCAGAGGACTGAATAACAACTCATTTAGTTCTCAGCACAGACTGACATGAGATGTCAGGGTCGCTCTTCAGGCAACAGAAATGTTGGATCGCTGCCTTTTAGACCCTTACACCTTGATTAAATCCATAATAAAACAAGATTCATGATTATGGCTTTGGTTGTTAATTCATCTGGGTTATTTGCTATAAATAATCAAAATTGTGGCTGAAGTCCACAGACCATAGAATTACAGCATGGTAAGGGTTGGAAGGTCTCTCAGCCTTTCCTCAAGACAAAGATGCTCCAGTCCTCTCAGTGTCTTCAGACCCTCTGTTGGACTCTCTCCAGTAGTTTTTTGCCTCTCTTGAGCTGAACACAATACTCTAGAGGTGGCCTCAATAGGGCAGAGCAGAGGGAGAGGAGAACTTCCCTGGACTTGCTAAGCACACTCTTCTGAATTCACCCCAGGAGGCCAGTTAACTTATTGGAAAAAAAAAAAATCAAAATCAAATCAAAATAAAAAACATCACCTGTTTCTCTGGTGTGTGCCAGGTGGTCCTTCCCCTGGGATGTTAAGGACATGTTGGGGGGTCTCTGCCTCCATTGCCAGGACCAAATCTGCCACCCTCTCTCCCATTCCAAAGACGGTCGCTGGAAGAATCACTGTTGACAGTGACTTCTACAAACCACAGGGAAAAGCCCAGTCGAGATGTCTATTAAACACAGTTCAGATGACACCAGATACATCATGAATATTTTAAAATGGTTTCTAAAAATCAGGGGTTGCCTACAAAAGGCCGTCATAAGCTCAGGGTCCATGAGAGTAGCAGCCTGCAACAAGTTATCAAGTTACAAACTAATTGAAATTGCATCTATTAAAATATCCTTTTTACCTAAAAACAGGGGGCATTGGGGTTGTAAAATAGACTGAGGCTTGAAATGGAAGCTAATAAATATCTAATAAGTTACAGTGTGTGCTTAAACTGATATAACATACAAGATACTGAGTAAATATTGTACTGTGTAATGTGAGTGGCCCTCAGACAGCCCTGGAAACAGGGGTGGGGAAGTGTCTGGAACATTTTATTATGTATTTTTTTTTTCCAGGTCTTCACACTCTGTGACCCCCTTCTCAGTGTTGCTGCTCCTCTAAAAAAACCCATTACTCAAAGCCCACCTCTACCTGAGCAGAGCATCTGACTTTGTTTCACCAATTAATTCATTAACGAGCCCTCTGCCTGCCTTAGGTGGCTCAGATCCATTATCCTCATTTAATAGTTTAGCCTAAGGATGCCTTTCAATATAAATAATCTTCCACAATGCTTAGATAGCATAGTTGTGTTTCTTTTTATAGTAAATGGAAATTTTCTGGAAGCGTTTGACCAGATTTTTAATCGTGTAGTGTACAGCAGACCAGATAATCTACCCTGATTTTTATTTATTTATTTTTAAACAGGGGATAAATTAACCCACCAGCATGATATCTCCCACCCAGACAGAAATTCATCCAACACGTGTTCAAGTCATTTTCTCCCTCTGACTTTTAGCTGGCCACATAGACTTTTAAACTACCCTTGGTGCTTTAAATGTAGTTTTAAATTGCATCTAATATTTGGTAGGTAATTCTTTAAAGCTGTTAGCACCTATTCACAGGGTAAGTAGGGGGATTTTTCTTTTTCATGTGTGCCTTCTGGGATGTTAAAGGATCCAAGGCTGGGGATGCAATCTCAATCCAGACCTGATCTTTGCAGTTTCCTGCAAGGGTGAAATGGGAAAAGTAAAATATTACTTTATTAAAAATTTCTCAAAACACATCTTCCTTGTTAAATATGCAGAGCTATTCAAAAATATTACCTTTCTGGGAACAGTAACAATACTCTGATTGCCTGAGTTACTATTTCCAGTACTTGGTTTACTGCTGAGGAAAAATTAGGGCTTCAGGAGAACAAATTAATTCCGACATTTTCTGCAGATCAAAAAAGTGAACATCCTCTAACTGTGGAGGGGTGGGAGGCTTGTGTCATTTAATGTGACGATAGGATTCTCTCGCATCTGACCACATAATTAAAAGAAACAGGGGATGTAGTTAGTAAACTTACCACCTTAGCAGTTAGAAAAGCCCAGGGCTAGTAGAAAATTAGTGGACTATATAACTGGAGGGATCGTACTCATCATGAAGATATTCCTGTAAGACACCAGCATCAAGGCAGAGACTGAGAACAACATTCTTCAGACTGTGTAAAGTATAACTTTGTCCTTGGCACTCATGCTTACAATATTTGCAGTATTACAGACCTTTATCTCACAAATTAAATTAACTTGGGATCACTTACAGTGATATGAAAGTCCATACATGTCTGAATCTTTTCCAGAATGCTTTTGCAAACTGTTTTCTACATAGGAATTATTCTACAACTCTCTCAGTGAAATTAATTCCACACGCTCTATCTGCTAATGAGAGCCCACCAAATATTTTGCTGTTGCACACACTCATTAGCTTGCTTTAATTTACAGGAAGCAATCAGCATCTGCCAAGCAGCTCGCGTACAGAAGATGCCTTTAGCATTTGGTGGATCCAAGTGTTTCTAACTCCTCCTCACCTCCAAAGCCCAGTCCCACTATTAGCATTAAGATTCCAGGAGAACAGTCACCTTCTGCAAGAGTACTCTAGCCCCTAACCAAAAACTCCTGTGTTTCTGCTAAATGATTGAAGAATATCTTGTAAATCATTTACCTCTTCCTGCTGCTAGTTTTCAGCTGATGGTGTTTACTCCATTTCCGACATGATGGCAAAGTTAAATTTTCATTTTGCTGAAAAAGGACAAAATACAGTGAAGCCTTTTTGCTCGTTATTGCCTAATCTTTCCGGAACGAGCTGTTTCTCAATCCCATGCATCACAGATGTCCTGTCAGGGCTCATATACACTGAGTGAAGTATTTGCATCCCCGTGCCTGCTGATAGAGTGAGCATGTTTGTCTACAAAGTGCTTTTAAATGAACTAATACATGATTCATGTGGACTCCTTTGAGCAGAACACCAATCTGTCTGGACACAGTTTGCTGTAGGCTTGACAATAGCATCATTTCTCTAGGTGAGACAGGTACAGTCAACCCCTGGAAATGCAGGGGGTGAGTGGTACCCGTGACCTGGCCCATCTGGACCATACATTGGGTTACCTCACCGAGCAGGAAGGTGCCCTGTGTTGGAGGTTGTGTTTGAGGTGCTCTTCACCGCCTCTCTCTTTGGATGCTTGTGACATGAGCTATGCACAATCCGTATCTGCTCAGTCATGCTTGAGCAGGAGAGGGTAGTGTACTACCTTTATTATTTATACAGGGATACAATAAGATTCTTTGCAAAAGGGGGAAATGAAACGGATCCCAAATATACTGTTTCCTATTGAACTAAATAGATTTTTAATCGAGTCTCTGCTCCTTTGGGTAATTGACTTAACAGTGTGGGCAAATTAATTTCAGATAAACTATAGCTGGGATTTGCCAAGGAGCACGAGGGTGCTAGGGAGTCAGCTCCAGTGCAGCGAGAGCAGGGCAAATATCTTAATTCCTCTGTTTTTCCATCGCAGCCCAAATGTTTAGACCTGGAGCTGAATTCTGAAGCTTTTATGCAAGCAAAACTCCCAAAGTCGGTCAAAACACAGAGTCAAAGACGACAGCAGAAAACAGTTCAAAAAATTCCCCAGTGCTCACAAATGTGTTAGACACACATAACCTCTTCCCCGCATTTAATAACCTAATCTAAATGTCATTCTTGGCAAGGCGTTATTTTTTGAGTCTTTATGCAATATTCAGCACAAATGCCTTGTTGTGGATCTTACCTGCTTCTAAAAGCCAACAAAATGAGTTTATTTTCCAGTGATCCAACCAGAACTCTGCTCCAGTGGTGAAGCACCGGTGAGTAAAATTAGCATCACTCTGCAGCTTCAAAATACAGACTTTGCTCTAAAATAGATGATAGATTCCTCTGCTTGTATGAAAGCTCTTTCTACAAAAAATCTGTTGAAAAATCAAAGAACTCAGAGCACTTTTAAATTCTATGAGAGTCATAAACAAGCAGAAAAAAAAAAAAAAAAAGAACCAC
>VYZU01077484.1:38857-86357 GCA_013401355.1 Ceyx cyanopectus
TAAAATCTACTGCATGGAAAAATCTTGCATCACATATTTTGGTGCTGTAGTCATATAACTTCAGTAATTAAAGAGAAAATCAACTAAACAATAATTAAAAGGAAATTATTCCTTGGTTGCCAGTTGCAACCATCATGAAATCAAGGAACGTGACAAATAGTACTCTGTATTATTTACATGTTGTGAATGAAAGCTTAAGTATGGATCTATATAATTTTTTTCCCCCAGATAAATCTTAATAAAAATATTTGCAGTGCTGTCCAATACAAAATGTCCTATTTTTCCTCTGTGCAGCTGTTTGCAGAGCTGGTGAACTGAAAATATATTGGTCATATTTTCTCTGTTATTCTGTTATATCCTGTTGTCTTGGCTGGTCTTATTGCATACCTTGAGATATCATCCAAAACTTTAGACTCTGGCTGGTATGTGGTGGGAGGGCACAGCTGAAATGGTGCTGAGTCCTGAATGGCACCATTGTCAGGGAAGTTTAGCTTGGGTTTCTGAAAAGGTACAAACTGAAAAGAGACAAAAATAATTAAATGAAAAAAAAGAAAATAAAAAAAAATAAAAAAAAAAGAAAAAAAAGAGATGCCACTGCCACCTGAAAAGCAGGCAACATTGTTCTGGCTTTGTAGCGTTAAGAGAAATTTTTGATTAGAAGTTTATTTGAAATAGGAAATAATAGACCTCACTAAAATGAATTTTCTGAGTCCAAGTAAAAGCCTATATTCTTCTTCCAGGTTTCTTCAGCATTTTGCATGGAAGTCAGAGTAGATGAGCAAAATAGCTTTTTAAAAATTATTATTATTNTCTTGAGGTGGCTTTCCCCATTCAGAGCTGCAGAGACAGGGAAAGCTGCATTCCCTTGTCCAGGCTGGCAGCAAAGCAAAGGCCAGAGGAGGAGCCCGAGGGCTGTATTTTTAGATCCGTTGGCTTTTGTCTTGTTGAGACAGGCAACTTTATACATTTTACCCCCCTTCCAATGTCAAACCTATTAAATCCTAAAGCTTTCGCATAGGACAATGCACCTATACTAACATACAGAAGAAAAACTCCTTCCATTGTTTCTTAAGGAAATGAAAACTACACATTTAAAGAATCTGTAGCTGCTTTTCATTGCTGAAAAAATTCTATTCTGCAGATTGGATACAATAAAAACACTGTCATTATTAAATAAAATCTACTGCATGGAAAAATCTTGCATCACATATTTTGGTGCTGTAGTCATATAACTTCAGTAATTAAAGAGAAAATCAACTAAACAATAATTAAAAGGAAATTATTCCTTGGTTGCCAGTTGCAACCATCATGAAATCAAGGAACGTGACAAATAGTACTCTGTATTATTTACATGTTGTGAATGAAAGCTTAAGTATGGATCTATATAATTTTTTTCCCCCAGATAAATCTTAATAAAAATATTTGCAGTGCTGTCCAATACAAAATGTCCTATTTTTCCTCTGTGCAGCTGTTTGCAGAGCTGGTGAACTGAAAATATATTGGTCATATTTTCTCTGTTATTCTGTTATATCCTGTTGTCTTGGCTGGTCTTATTGCATACCTTGAGATATCATCCAAAACTTTAGACTCTGGCTGGTATGTGGTGGGAGGGCACAGCTGAAATGGTGCTGAGTCCTGAATGGCACCATTGTCAGGGAAGTTTAGCTTGGGTTTCTGAAAAGGTACAAACTGAAAAGAGACAAAAATAATTAAATGAAAAAAAAGAAAATAAAAAAAAATAAAAAAAAAAGAAAAAAAAGAGATGCCACTGCCACCTGAAAAGCAGGCAACATTGTTCTGGCTTTGTAGCGTTAAGAGAAATTTTTGATTAGAAGTTTATTTGAAATAGGAAATAATAGACCTCACTAAAATGAATTTTCTGAGTCCAAGTAAAAGCCTATATTCTTCTTCCAGGTTTCTTCAGCATTTTGCATGGAAGTCAGAGTAGATGAGCAAAATAGCTTTTTAAAAATTATTATTATTTGCTACTCTACTCTTCCTTGTTTATTTGCTTGGGATTTCACCAAATAACACAGGCAATTATTTGGTTAATTATTTGGCTGTTTTATCATGTGGAATGAGGGAGCCAACCTTTCTAGCAGATCTTCCTGCCAACTCAAATATTTTTTCCTTTTTCCCAAAGAAGTATATTCCTATGATATTTAATAGTTTCTAGAAACTATCATGTAGGAGGAGGGAAGTGTTACCTGCAAAAGCTCTTGACTACTAAAGGGAATATGGGATATTACCATAAATTTTTAAAATAAATATTAACCACATGGTTTAGCTGTTTTTCCTTCTTTTTCTTTGCAAGTAATAGAAAATTAAACACTATTTTTACAGAGATTTCTTTTTTCTTTTTCCCCTTGTTGCTTAGCTCATTGCCCTCAGAACTTTGAGCTTCACTTAGCTGTTAATTATTCTACAGTGACAGACTCCTATTAGCTCTTCTTACAGTTTTGGACCATTAATTTTTATTTATTATATTTTTTTTTCCCAAAACATGGCACCTGCTGAACGAAGCTACCCACTGCTTTCTGACCCTTCCGTCAATGCTGCTCTCTTGATGTCAGACCAACCTCCTTCTCCTGGCAAGAGGGAATATTGAATGAATGGGTTGGATAGCCAAAGCTGGTGAGAAAGGAGCTGGGTCTCCAAGGATAAATGGGGGCATTACAAAAAGTACCTGAAGGGGAATGAAGCTCCTTTGTGCTCCCAGTTAACACCAGTGTTATTTCAGAGCAAGCCTGCTGAAATGAGAGGAGTTATCCTGGCTTAACACCAGTGTAATTGAGAGCAGAATCTGGCCCCGTGCTCTTGGCACGACTACTTTTTTGGCAGATTTGGCCACTAATGCTCTCCGTGGGCTTTGAGCTTACATTTAATGGCATTACATTTATTTTAATATTTTTTAAATAGCTAGTGTAAATTGATTCCACTGAAGGAAAAAGAAGAGGAAAAAAAAAAAAAGCAAAAGCCCTTTACCTACCAGCGTTCATTTGTATTTCAAATGGCCCATTACATTTTCACTAACAATCATTAGAGCTGTGTGAGCTTATTGAAGCTTGGTCTTGGACTGAAACTGCAAAAACTGCCAGGTCTGGATTTTTTAATTTTTATTTGCAATGCTGAAAATAGCACTAGAAAAGGGTTGTTTTTTTTTTGTTTTTTTTTTTGTTATAGCACATGGCTATGTAACCCGAAACACAGTTAAGCTGAGGTGAATAAATGTTATATTTTTTTTTTTAGGTCCTCCAGTGGAAAATATGGGCATAGCTTGGATCAAATCTGATAATCTGCTCAATATATCAATACTAAATCTTTCAGATTTAGCCAGAGCCACTGACTGCAATTTCAGTTTCTAGTCAAAGAAATCTGATGAAGAGTCGGTTCAAAACTTTGAGAAGACATAAGCACAGAAACAATTCAAGCATGTAAAAAGGAAAAAAAAACAACCAAACAACAAAACAACAAAACAAACCAACAACCTTACAAGGATTTTCACTTATGCCTGGTGATAATCCTAAATGCAAAATGTGGGATATAACTGTCACAGATAAAAGAACACCACACAACACTGATGTCTATGTCAGATGGTTCTTGAGGAGGGTGGAAAAGCCAGGTGGGAATCGCATATATTTTGGATAGAAGAGTGGAAAGGAGATGGAGCACCAGGTGCTTGATCAGCTGAGAATTATGTTCCATGGACTCTACAACAGTGCTCACCTTAGATGTCACCTGGGGTGACCTCTCTCCATGGCGTGGGATGATGCTGGTCCCTTCAGTCCTTGGGAAACAGGGCTCATTACTTGGGGAGAGTGCAGACCAGATGTATCTCCCCCTTGTCCATCTGTCTTCACTGAGGCTGGGGCATCCCCTGTGCTGCTGGCAAACTCTTGCTACTGCTACTCTTGCCTCTTATAATTGTTAAATTAATTCAAGTGAGTAAATAACATTAATACAGATATTTAGCCTCTTACCATCCTCAGCAGCTTTGCTGCTGTTCCTGAGCACAGTAACACAGTGACTGAAAAAAAGCAACACATGGAAGAATGTTTAGCAGCTTGGATCACCTGGTAATCTAAAGACATCTGCAATATCCACTTGAGATGGCTAAATATGATGTCACACACTAGGGCAAAGATATGTAAGGCTAAACAGTGTAGTCCAGGTGCAACTTGCTGGTCTCTGCACAAGCTTACTAGCAGAAATATAGTGAATTTGAAGATAAAAAGGAAGTTTTTTGCCTCATTGACTTAATTCTGCCAATCCCCAAACCCCCACCACTGCCCCTTTCCAGGCTCTCTTCCTTGCTCTCTGCTTTTTGTCTTCATTACCTACATGTTCATTTACAGGATCTCTAATTACCCTCCTTCTCTGCTTCTCTGCCTTCCCTCCATACCCTGTAATGCAGGACAAAGAAAGCATTACATTATATCTGTTGTTTTTTGTTGGTTTTGGTTTGATTTTTTTTTTCTTTCCCTGAAAATAACCTAAGCATCCTTTGTATTGAACTGCTCCATCTACCTGTTTCTGGGCCAATTCAAGTCACTTTGAGCTGTATCATTCTTGCTGGTATTTTTTCCTTGTGAGCTTCCTCCCATGCTGTGCCATTGGCAAGTCCCATCCTTTCACATGACTTCTTCCAGGTCATTGATACTTAGAGTGAATAGTGCTGTCCTGACATTGATCTTCTTGTGCTCCAGTAGTCACTAAGAACACACAATATTAGGTTATGGCATTGATTTCATGGATTCCATTTTTTTTTTTCCCCCAATCATGTTCTTGTTAAGCAACTTGTAAAATACATCATGTCACATGCTCATCTCTTCAGTTTCATGGCAAAATGAATCCAATGCAGCCAATCATATTCATACTGGGAAAATTCATCTTCCCCAGTACCAAGGAGTTAGCAGTGTTTAATTCAGTCACACCCTCTGGGAAAACTTGAGGTTGGTCTCCAGCATCCAGTGCAGTATTTCAAATTATCATAATTTGTGAGCAACTGGACAAGCTGACTACTGAAAATGGGTAGCACGATCTAATAAAAAGCTAGTAAAACTTTCTAAGTCACTCTGATGCTCTCAGGAGAGTATTATGCAATCCCTGGCACTGTGGTAAGAACCCATCTCCTTCTAGCTAATCAGCTCTGAAAGGGAGGTGCATGCAGAGCCTAAATGGCTTTTCATGTCCTCACCCATGAGCTGGGTTTTTTTTTTTTGGATGAACTCTGGACACTTTTGATAGCACAGAAGTCACTAATCATACTTTTCAAAGTAGCTGTAACTGTGGTTTGATGAGAGGGGAGATAACATGCCCATGAAGCTTAGGATGTAGTAACACACACACACAATTTCATTAAGTGCTCTTCCTAATTATTTTACATATTAATGTGATGCTATCACTTGCTTGCCAGATAGTTTTCCATGTGGAAGAGTTGAAAAGACATCAAAGACAATTTGGCTGCTTCCTTCAACATACAGGTGAGGAGAGTCCATTTTCACAGGACAGCAAGACCTCTACATAAAATGTCATAAAACAGAAATGTCAAGCAAATGTCTGATCTTGTTGATACAAATGATATTTGTAAAATAACTTCAAAATACAGTGGCTACAGTAGTTAGGAGGTTCACATGCATTCACTTGAAAAGCTGTTCAATCTGGTTTTGGTATCACTTAATAGAGAAGCGAGACAGCAGTAATAAAAAATGTTGCCTATTTTTATTTTTTCCAAAAAAATCAAGCTCAGCATCCTCATGGTAAGGTTTTCTTCTTGGAAGCACTCACTGTTCTCTATTATGAGGTGAGTTTCAACATTTTACTCCTCTTAATAGATTTGGTTACCACTAATAAAATTTAAATATTAAAATATAGAATCATAGAATGGTATGGGTTGGAAGTGACCTCAATGCTCAGTTCCATCCCATGGGCAGGGATATCTCCCACTAGAGAAGGTTGCCCACGGTCCCATCCAACCTGGTCTTGAACACTTCCAGGGATGGAACATCCATAGCCTCCCTGGGCAACCTGTACCAGGGTCTCACCACCCTAATGTTTGCATTGTCTTGGCCCCAGCCACACAGTCCAATATATGGAACATAGTTGGGTGGGCACAGATCTGCTTGTATAATCAATACCAAAGAGCTGGGTGTAATGATTCTTGTCTTCCTTAATGTCACATAAATTTGGAGATCTTGCATTTAAGTCAACAGATCTGTAGTGTCTGGAGACAAAAAACAGCCATTTGACTATTCCTCCATCCAACTGTATGATATACTATGAAAAGCAGGAATCCAGAGCTGGGGGGGGAGGGAAATTTAGGACCCAGCAGAAATACTTTTTTTACTTTCTCAACCTTCATCATACTGAGCAAAATATTTTAAAAATATTTGTGACATGATGCATGTAAAGTACTTGAAAGTTTTATTGAGCTTTATTCTAGTGCAAATCTTAAAAAATACTATAGAAATTATATCAAGATGTTCAGTAAGGTGCCATGCAGTATTATAAGTAAATGTAAAATTGATTTCATATTGGAAATAGATGCTAGGCAGATTTTGCATATGAAGAGCAATGAAATTACATTTATTGCTGTTTTGTTGGCTTTTTTTTTCTTAAAAAAAATAAAGCATTTCAGCTCAGGTAATAATTGTACAGTCTATTATAATGATCCCAGGAGGTGCTTAACAGTACTGCAATTCTAAGTTTTTACACTTTTATTTTTCATTTGAAGAAAAACTTGTCACAATAAAAGTGATGCATTAACAGAACATCACTTCCTTCTTTTTTTTTTATTATGCATATTTAGATTATTTCCATGAAATTGCTTATCAAATCCCATAGGCCTTTAAAGATAAGTGAACAGTTACCCATTTGTGTTAACTCTGGGATATTGTGCAAGAATTTGTGATGGGACAATGAGAAGATAAAATGCTCTCTGAGATTAATATCTTCCTTTCTTTGCATTGGCCAGGTTTTTAAGGCTCTGTAAGGATCGAATGATCAGCGCCTCATGAGGTATTCAAGGCAGCTGGATTGTCACAACAGGAATCAGATTCTCAGAGGGTCAAAAATTCCCATTAGTTTGTCTATCCATATTTATAGGTATTTAAGTACTTGGAAAAATCTGATTCATGTTTTTAAGTACTGTTGTGTTTCAGTAGATAGACTCATTGTAACTGCACCCCTTGTTTTGGGGGTATAAAAGTTTGATTTCACACACTACTTACATTTTTCTTCCTTAGAATCACAGAATCTTTCTGGTTAGAAAAAAAACTATGATTGCCAAGTCCAACCATTCTCCCAGCAGTGCCAGGGCACCACTGACCCATGTCCCTCAGCACCACAGCTTGGAAACCCCTCCAGGGATCATGGAGACTCCATCCCTGCCCTGGGCAGCCTGGGTCAGCACATAACATTGGCACATTACAGAACACATCTCTATACACAGGATGATTTAAGATACTCTTACCAACTCTTCTCCAAACAAACAGGTGCTTTTTTCAGGTTTTGACAAACATTTCTTCTGGTTAGGTTCATGTTTCTTCCATGGCTGGGCCATCACTCAGTTTCTGATATCATGCTCACAGTGGACCTGAAGAGAGGACAGCATTGGGAAGTGTTATATACTCACCTTGAATGACCCAAGACTCTAATATTGATCAAGGTCATGGAAAAGCCATGACCCTAGTGAGTAAATGAAGCCAGACTGGGATGATACAGTGACATTTAAGATGCAGGGTGAAGTTGCAGTGCCTAAAACTGAGCTTGCAATTGACTCCTGTTCCATCTCCCAGTCTTAGTGAGGCCACATCTGGAATCTTGTGTCCAATTCTTGGCCCCAGTTAGAGAGAGGCAAGAACTAAAGGAGAGAGTCCAACAGAGGCTACAGAGATGAGGGTCTGACAAGAAAGAGACTGAGAGATCTGGGGCCATTTAAAATAGTGAAGACAAAATGGAGAGGGATTCTCAATGCTGATCAATGGCTAAAAAGCAGAGGTCAAGAGGATGGGGCCAGAATCTTTCAGTGGTGCCCAGTGATAGGGCAGGGACCAACAGCACAAACTGGAACCCAGGAGGTTCCATCTGCACAGGAGGAAAAAATTCTTTGCTATGAGGGTGTCAGAAGCCTGACTCAGGCTGCCCAGAGAGGTTGTGGAGTCTCCTTCTCTGGAGAGAATCTGAACCCGCCTGAACACATTCACGAGCAACCAGCTCTGGGTGACCCTGCTGGAGCAGGGGGGTTGGACCAGAAGATCTCCAGAGGTTTCTTCCAACCCTCACCAGTCTGTGATTCTCTCAAGCAGTTCCCAGGGACAGTGCACAGAGGTGGCTGTGATCCCTGGGACTAGCTGAGCGGTGAAGCGTCGGCTCGTGCCACACACAGCACATTGGGCAATGTTCAAGGCTGTCAGCTCGGCTGTGCCCAGCCCTTCCAGGACGAGCGAGCAGGAGGCGTCGACAAGCGAGCATTAAAGATTTAGAGGAAGGCACACTGCTGCTCGCCTGCTGCCATGCTCGTAGCACCAACTTTGAACACGCTTTGCCCCAAGACTCTCTCGTGGCGCTGGACTGTGTCAGCGAGCGGTGCCAGCTGAACTCATGCAGTAAAGAAGAGTGATTATACATCCTGTATGTAATCACAGAACATATGTTGGAATGGCACATGAAATCTGGGCACACTTTACCCATGTAGTAAAGACCAGGAAAATTATGAACAAGCTACAGAAGGAAAACAACTTGCCAAAATTTCCCAAACCAAGCAGGAGGTTCCAGCGAGCTGGAACTCCACACGGTATATTCTTGAGGGGGTTTTGGAACAGAAACCTGGACATGTCTATAGCATGTTGGCAATGCTCGTGATATAAAGAGCAGATGTCCTCACCTCCACCCACATGATTATGGCTGCCAGTTTTTCTAATATCTTCTGCCTGATGAACTGTCCAGTTGCAAGAATTTGGGCAGAAAAATATAAATGGTGTTTCTGAATCAGGGATGTTTCACTAGATGATAACCTTCCAGAACTGTGCAGCAAGGCAGCATTAGTTAGGGCAAAAAGAGAAAGCAAAGCAAACAATGAGTTGTCTTGGGGAGGCAATTTAGATTGTTATACATTAGATAACTACAGATATATTTAAAAAAGAAATTTATGACAGCTTATAATCATTAAAAATTAAGGAGTTCAAAGAATAAGAGGAGAAATATCTGCTTTGAGATAAGAGAAAAAGCAGCTTGAAAAGCATTAGAAAAAGGAATTATAGTGCAAGTTGTTTTCTAGATGGAAATGGTAGAACACCATTAGACAGAAGAGATGAGAAAGTTGAATAAATATTCTCATTTTATAATCCAGAAAGTAGTAAACTTTAGCATTCCTACCACAGAACAAGGGTCAAACATTCCACATCAATCTCAAAGCAGTGCAATGGGAAACAATAGCTGCTAACAATAGTGCCAGGTGAAATGCTGGCCTGGAAACCAAACTATTCAATTAACAAAACACTAATGGGGGGACCCCCACGGCTGCCCATCAGCATGGTTGTCCCTGCTCCGTGACTCAGTAATCAGTGCATGGTTATGAAGCCAATCACTGCACAAGCCCCAGATTGTCAACTGGAACCAGGACTTACCACCATTTGGCAGGTTGCTTAGCATGGTTCAATTTATTGTGCATATCCACAACCTGGAAGAAGGCATAAAATTATCAATCCATAAGGTACCAATGTCTAGGGTGGCAGACAGGGAGCAGGATAAAGCATTGGAGGCAATAAGTGATGGACACTCCAACCCTCAAGGGGAACAAGGACCCCAGGGCTCCCAGTAGGATGCAGCAGCTGGAAAGGGAAGCTCTGGGGTACCAGACAGGGCAGTTATACAGACCTCATTATTTTGCTTCATTCCTGGGCATGCCTGGCTGTTCAGGGCTGGCAGAGCCTGCTACCCACAAAGTCTGTGGTTCATCAGAAGAGGTTTCTGAGGGAAAAACAGGCTAATGATTAATGAACATATAGCTTATAGGAAAGGATTTCATGGTTCGGTTTATTTAGCTTATCAAAGGGAAGGTTAAGGATGATTTGACCATGGCCTATACACACCCACATGATGAAGTGAACTTTAATAATGGGCACTTTCATCTATCAGACAAAGATATAACAAGGTCAGTGGCTAGAAATAAATTCAGAAGAGTAATTAAGGTACATGTTTTTTAATGTTGAGAGTGATGAGCTGACACAAGAGACTACTAGGAAGCGTGGAGAGTTCTCTAATTTTAATTATTTTTAAGAGGTATTGTTTTGCTCAAAAACATATTTTTCTAATTCAGGCTGCTCAGGGAAATTCAATGCTGAGGCCAAAATGCCCAATCACAGTCAGTCCTTCTGGCTTTGCAATTTATAAATCTGGTAGTGTGAAAAAGGACACACTGCCAGTAAACCAGTGTTCACAGCTCATACTGAAAATAAAAAACCAACAGTAACAGCTATTATTTTGTATTTATAAATATGCTTTGGTAACAAATAAGTCTGCACTCTGGCAGACATGCTGGCAAGAAGCTCAGTGTTAACACTGCTCCCAGGATCCTCCCCACAGATGCTGTGGCTGGAAGATTGGGCAGCCAAAAGCATCCTCCCCCTGCTCCTTCTGCATCGAGGCTGTCCCACAGCACAGTCCCTTCCTCCCCCTTTGCAAAACTCCCAACATCTTGGAAATAAAAAAAAAAATAAAATGCACATGATCCAGCTGGTGACTTCCCTGGTGTGACATTGCACTGGCTGGGGAGACAAATGTCCCCTGGGAAGGGTGGATGAGGCAGCTGAAATGGTGTGAGGGAGGAAGGAGATAGCTGAAAAATTATCACCTTGTCCCAGATCAGAACCAGAGATGGAGACAAGTGCATCTCTTGCCTTCCAAGGGAGCTTCTCCACAGGCTGCCCTGGAGCAGCCCAAATTGCAGCCCTGCGTGGCCACTTTTCAACACATGACATTAGTCTGGCAATTTCCCTTCACTTTATTGGCTTAGCTTAATTAAACTTCAGTTATCACTTTCCTTACAATTAAAGATTTATTTTTACTACTGGAATAAATAAAATAATGGGGGCACTGGGAGCAAATGGAAACAGCAGTGGAGAAGGTCCTGCTCAATTAAATTGCTTAAATTTTGTGTTCTGCAAAACAAATCAAGTTGAGGGGGTTGGTTCTGGTTTGCAGCCACTGGATTTCCAATAAACTATCTCTTATTATACTGTACAAGAAAGAGAGGCATGGACAGAAAGTTGCCATGAAAAAGCAAGGCTCCTGGTGAACGAACTGATGAAGAGTACATGAGAATGAGGTTTCTAAAAACACAGCTATAAAGGAAAGGATTGTACAACTTCTGCATCAAGTTTATCAAGGCACTCGAGTTCTCTTGCAGCATATAACCTATGTAAACAGCACCAATAAAAATATACCAATTTCCATCTCTATTTTGATTACCTTACAGTGAGTACAGAATATAATAAACTCCCAGTTCTATAATGAATTCAAATAAACAAACAACTACCCGAATCCCCAAGCAGACCTTCCCTAAACAAAATTGAGAATAATTTGGGGATATAAACTCTCATTGTGTTATTTGGAAATGCACATTACATTAGCATCGTTTGGTTTTGCTGGTGTTATAGGTATGATATTGGTTTCTGATGAATAGCTTAAAAACAACAGTCAATTGGTAAGGGAGTGCAAGGTTGGGTGGTTCCCCCCCCCCCTTTGATGCAACAGAAAGGTCATTTGCATTTTTATCCCATTAATAAGCCCTTAAAAACAGGTAAAAAAGGAAAAAAAAAAAACCCAAACCAAAACAGTTTCCGAGTCAGAATGTTTTTGCCCAGTGGAGATCCGGTAATAAAGAGTAAAAATGCAGGAGATAATTGTTAACACTTTGCAGAAGTGCCCCTGTAGCGCTTGGCTGGGAGCTCGTCTGCTCAGCCCCAAGGGACCGGGCTGGGGGCTCCGCATCACTCGGCATCTCAACAAAGAACCCGAGCCGGCGATGCCGGGCTGGAGATACCTTCTCCTTTACATCCTGATGTGTCCTGAGCAAGCCTTTATAGATTACCCAGTGTTTAAGAGGACAAATCGCAGCCGAGGAGGGTCTATTTACCTTGCATTAGGCGCTGAAAGCCTGTAGGGGGAGATTTCTTATTACTCTTTAAAGAAAGTGAAGTGGCAGAAGGATTGTAATGCTTATGGGTATTTTTTCTTGCTGGAGGTTTCCCTTCTTTAAAGGCTCCTGCTTTTTAAATTAGATGAAAATACCAGATGCAGCTGCAAAATTAAATCTGAATAGGATTTTTTTTTTTTTTATATCTAGTACTTAATATAAAAATATAATATTAAAGTTCTCATCTAAATTAGAAGCTCTAATTGTTTAGGAGTGAAGTACTTGTGATTTCCATGCTTTAAACCTATATAAGTTGCAGGGAGATAGACCCAAGACCCCTTTTCTGTCCCTGATCTGGCCTAAAGAAGAAAGATTAAGAGAATGGCTTAGAAGAAAGGCTGAAAGCTGGGAGTGTTGAGCCTGGAGAAGGCTCCAGGGAGACCTTCTGTCTAGTATTTCAAGGGGCCTGTCAGAAAGATGGAGACAGACTTTTGAGCAGGGCCTGGTGGAACAGGATAAGGGGTGATGGATTTAAACTAAAAGAGGGAGATTTCATCTGCAAAGAAAGAAGAATTTGTTGCTGCTGGGGGTGGTGAGAGCCTGTCCCAGGCTGCCCAGAGAGGTGGTGACTGTCCCATCCCTGGCACCATCCCAGGGGAGCTTGGCCAGGGCTCTGAGAAACCTGCTCTAGTTGCAGATGTCTCTGCTCAGGGCAGGTCAGACTAGATGTCCTTGAAAGGTCCCTTACAACCCAAACTATCCTGTGATTCTACAGCTCAAAGCAGCAGCCAGTCCTTTGTCACTGTGCATTGAGATCATGGTCCTTGAATGTCATATGCTGGTGTAATTCAACCTCTTGGAGAGGGGGGAGGTGAAGGGCAGAATTTCCCCGGGGTTGTAACCCAGGTGGGTGCTGTCACTGCACAAATGCCCCGGAGCTGCATTTGCTGGAGGCCAACTGAACAATTAAGAGGATTTTAGAAAGAAATGCAACATTTTACATGTCAGCTGGAGCACCAGCCTAAGAAGGAGGCTGATGGAGGCAGCCACAGTGCTGCTGGGCTCTGCCTGCTTCTGTGCCCCTTAGATAGGGGAGCAGGAGTTCTTATTAGAGTCCCTTTGGTCAGCCTTGTCCTCTGCTCTGAGGACACTGCCTCCATGAACCAGACCTACTAGAGTCAGTGTTGATACTGCCAACATTTGGCATTTGTTCCTGTCCAAAACTCTGCTTTTATCTCTGTCACTTCAAGAAATACCCCTGTTCTCCAAGGCACTTACATGTGCAGATTAACCTGACAAAGGAGGTGATTTTATAGCATAGAGTCAATCCTGTTTTAAAGTGACATCCAGTAGTAGGGGCTGAAGATTTTTCATTGGAAACCTGAGAAACACACCATAGATCAAAGCATTTTTTTTTTAATATCTAAAGTATACAGATTTCATCCCTTATAGCTCTTATTTTCTACACATGACCCAAAGACCTGAGTTTTCAGACACCCACATAACTTCAACTTCACACATACAACTAGTCCCCATAGAGCAATGAGATTCAAAACCCTCTTGTTAGCAGAAATAAGGAGCTAAAAACTCCAAGCAACCCTTTTGCACATTTATGCATCACACTGGCCCCGTCTCAGGTATTTGTGTATCAAATGGGAAATACTGGAAATAAAACAGCATCTTGAAGAAATCTAAAATGTATTTTTTTTTCAGCAGAGAGGAGCAGCTTAGTTACACTGTCTCTACTTCATGGAGCAAGAAGCCAAACACTGTAAGTGGAAAGGCAAACAATTGCTTTGCTCATGAGAACTTTCAAAATAGCACCTTTCCAAGAAAAAAAAAATAAAAATACTACCTTTTAACCCACTACATCTGCAGGCATTGCAACACCCTGTGCCAGACTCAGCTTCTGAAATCAGGAAATCCTGAGTTTTTCCACTTGATGGGAAAAATTATCCAGAGCTTTTAAAATGTGACCTTGTATAATGTAATAGGCTGGTGAATTGGTTAGATTTAAATACTTTTTATCTGTGTTTGCATTATACAGATGCTTAGGACCTGGTCCTCATTAAAGATAAGCTGCAGTGTCTCAGTGCCACCACTGTGACACAGTGTTGGAAAGCACAAAGACCCCCTTCCCCCACCGAGACAAATGCTGGGGCCCAAGCAGCACAGTGATGACACTGGATGGCTTTTTGCAGCTCTCAGCATAAATCTGTGGGTCTCATAGTAAAGCTAGAAAACTTTGTGGTAGGACTGATTCATCATGGAGCATAGGAGTTTTAACATCTGATGGCAGCTAAACACACGCACCCCTCATGAGATAGGAAAGAGAATGAGAGGAATAAAAAAGTGAGACCCCATAGATTGAGATAAGGACAGTTTACTAAAACAACAGTAACAAAAACCAACCAAAACCCAATAGTATTAATGAAAGAGACAAAGTGAGTGATAAAAATAAAGAAGGCTCCACCTGTGCCTAAGGTGCCAACTTACCCTGCTCTGACCAGACTGAAGCTACACACCAGAACAACAAGAAAACAGACATCCCCTGCCAGGGCAGCCCTTTATATAGAGGCATGACCCAGTGTTTTATTGACTCTCCCATTGGCTGCTTCAGTTGTTTGTCTCAGGTGTGGCCTGACCCAGCTGCAGCTCCTCTCAACTCCTTGGGCCAGCAGGTGCTGGTGATAATTAACTTGAACCAAACCCAGGATATAGAACTAGAAGACTGTAGGGTAGCACTGATCTAATCTTCATCTAAAAGGCTTTGTGGTAGAACTGACTGTACTAGGGCTGAGTGTTTGCACTGGGATTAGGGGACATGTGAAAAGGAGCAGTGCAGTCTTCACCTTGTTTGGTAGGATCCCACAAGGATTCAGTGATTCTGAAGGGAGCGGAGATTTAATTTTCCATGACACTTCTGTGTGGTTATTTCTTATGATTAGAAAAATCCTGGTGGTGTTTCTCCTTGTTCTGAGCACTCAAAGCTCTCTTCGTGCCTTGTCTGGCAGGAGGGGAGGAAGGCTCTCACGGAGCTATTAGCGTGCTCCATTGAGTGCATTGACCAAGTGGCTTCATCATTGACATTGCAAACTATCACTAAAAATTCTTTAAGTAGGCCTCTGTACAATATACTGTCAATTAAGGGGCTATTCCTCTGCATGCCAGCATGTCAAATAGCCATTGTCTGAGTTCAATAACCCTCTCTAATTAAGTATTTACTAGATTCCACTATTAAGGCACTATTAAGCATCTTAAAAACCTTTATTTATTATGTATTAATCAATAGCCCTTTCAGACTATTGCATAAGTAAATGAAGTTGTTACAAGTGCTTTTTTTTTTTNCACAGTGCTGCTGGGCTCTGCCTGCTTCTGTGCCCCTTAGATAGGGGAGCAGGAGTTCTTATTAGAGTCCCTTTGGTCAGCCTTGTCCTCTGCTCTGAGGACACTGCCTCCATGAACCAGACCTACTAGAGTCAGTGTTGATACTGCCAACATTTGGCATTTGTTCCTGTCCAAAACTCTGCTTTTATCTCTGTCACTTCAAGAAATACCCCTGTTCTCCAAGGCACTTACATGTGCAGATTAACCTGACAAAGGAGGTGATTTTATAGCATAGAGTCAATCCTGTTTTAAAGTGACATCCAGTAGTAGGGGCTGAAGATTTTTCATTGGAAACCTGAGAAACACACCATAGATCAAAGCATTTTTTTTTTAATATCTAAAGTATACAGATTTCATCCCTTATAGCTCTTATTTTCTACACATGACCCAAAGACCTGAGTTTTCAGACACCCACATAACTTCAACTTCACACATACAACTAGTCCCCATAGAGCAATGAGATTCAAAACCCTCTTGTTAGCAGAAATAAGGAGCTAAAAACTCCAAGCAACCCTTTTGCACATTTATGCATCACACTGGCCCCGTCTCAGGTATTTGTGTATCAAATGGGAAATACTGGAAATAAAACAGCATCTTGAAGAAATCTAAAATGTATTTTTTTTTCAGCAGAGAGGAGCAGCTTAGTTACACTGTCTCTACTTCATGGAGCAAGAAGCCAAACACTGTAAGTGGAAAGGCAAACAATTGCTTTGCTCATGAGAACTTTCAAAATAGCACCTTTCCAAGAAAAAAAAAATAAAAATACTACCTTTTAACCCACTACATCTGCAGGCATTGCAACACCCTGTGCCAGACTCAGCTTCTGAAATCAGGAAATCCTGAGTTTTTCCACTTGATGGGAAAAATTATCCAGAGCTTTTAAAATGTGACCTTGTATAATGTAATAGGCTGGTGAATTGGTTAGATTTAAATACTTTTTATCTGTGTTTGCATTATACAGATGCTTAGGACCTGGTCCTCATTAAAGATAAGCTGCAGTGTCTCAGTGCCACCACTGTGACACAGTGTTGGAAAGCACAAAGACCCCCTTCCCCCACCGAGACAAATGCTGGGGCCCAAGCAGCACAGTGATGACACTGGATGGCTTTTTGCAGCTCTCAGCATAAATCTGTGGGTCTCATAGTAAAGCTAGAAAACTTTGTGGTAGGACTGATTCATCATGGAGCATAGGAGTTTTAACATCTGATGGCAGCTAAACACACGCACCCCTCATGAGATAGGAAAGAGAATGAGAGGAATAAAAAAGTGAGACCCCATAGATTGAGATAAGGACAGTTTACTAAAACAACAGCAACAAAAACCAACCAAAACCCAATAGTATTAATGAAAGAGACAAAGTGAGTGATAAAAATAAAGAAGGCTCCACCTGTGCCTAAGGTGCCAACTTACCCTGCTCTGACCAGACTGAAGCTACACACCAGAACAACAAGAAAACAGACATCCCCTGCCAGGGCAGCCCTTTATATAGAGGCATGACCCAGTGTTTTATTGACTCTCCCATTGGCTGCTTCAGTTGTTTGTCTCAGGTGTGGCCTGACCCAGCTGCAGCTCCTCTCAACTCCTTGGGCCAGCAGGTGCTGGTGATAATTAACTTGAACCAAACCCAGGATATAGAACTAGAAGACTGTAGGGTAGCACTGATCTAATCTTCATCTAAAAGGCTTTGTGGTAGAACTGACTGTACTAGGGCTGAGTGTTTGCACTGGGATTAGGGGACATGTGAAAAGGAGCAGTGCAGTCTTCACCTTGTTTGGTAGGATCCCACAAGGATTCAGTGATTCTGAAGGGAGCGGAGATTTAATTTTCCATGACACTTCTGTGTGGTTATTTCTTATGATTAGAAAAATCCTGGTGGTGTTTCTCCTTGTTCTGAGCACTCAAAGCTCTCTTCGTGCCTTGTCTGGCAGGAGGGGAGGAAGGCTCTCACGGAGCTATTAGCGTGCTCCATTGAGTGCATTGACCAAGTGGCTTCATCATTGACATTGCAAACTATCACTAAAAATTCTTTAAGTAGGCCTCTGTACAATATACTGTCAATTAAGGGGCTATTCCTCTGCATGCCAGCATGTCAAATAGCCATTGTCTGAGTTCAATAACCCTCTCTAATTAAGTATTTACTAGATTCCACTATTAAGGCACTATTAAGCATCTTAAAAACCTTTATTTATTATGTATTAATCAATAGCCCTTTCAGACTATTGCATAAGTAAATGAAGTTGTTACAAGTGCTTTTTTTTTTTAAAAAAAAACCAAACTACTGGAAACCAGGAAATATACTTGAAGAAATAGATGTAATATTAAAAGTCTGGTAAATCTAAGTAAGAAATGTAGGCTGAGAAGAAAATATATGCATCAGCACCTACCATTCATGCACAAACACCATCTCTTTCCCCATCATCCATTTCTAATGGTGACAGAAACAAGGGACAATTCTCACTCCAGAGACTCAGGCTGAAGTTGGGATTCTGCTCCTTGCACTGGTTCCCATCCTCTTTCCCAATTTCTCTTTGAGCCTGATACAGATCCGGGTGAATAAAAATTTCATCTACACCAACATTGCTTTGTTTGCCATTAATTTGATAAAGATTTCCCCACCATTGTAATAAGTGAGTGTGTTTACCTAAGGAAACAGCCACGAATCCAGCAGCCTAATCGGAATCCACAAAGGAACTCTGAAGTGCTTACAATTCTCTGCTCCCTTTTGGATTTCTCCCAATACCTTCACTTAATGATCACAAACTCGAAAATGCTCGCATTGAACCAAATGTCTTGGGCTAATTATGTGTTGGTATCTGATAACATTTTGCCACAAAAATGTTTGTTTGAATGTATCTTATCAAAGTAATGTTTGTGCCCGGGATTAGCCACTGCTTGGCTAAAGATTTATGTAATCAGCTTATTTTAAGATTAATTCATGAAAAAAAATACAAATACCTATTACCACTTAATTTGTATAATAGATATTTACTATATTTTAACAGTGCAATTAAAAATTAATAGGGACTGTAAAACCATAAGGTCATGTAAACACTCCACTATTTATTTGGTAGTTCACTTATCTTTTATCCCAAGATGTGATTATGCAGCCCAGACCTTTCAGGTTTGCAGAATAGAGAAAGGTCACAAGTGAAATGAGATGAATATTCTCAACTCACTCCCCAGCAGACATGTACACAGCAACGCACTGTCTCTGCTCATTCATCACTCTCTGGCTTGAGAGGTGGCAGAGGTTTCGGAGCATGGAAGTGGATTGATGGAGCCCAAGAGGTGAGTTGTCCCTCGGGTGGGAAGCGAAAGCTACTGAAAGAGCAGTCGGATAAAACTGTCTGTTGCCCCAGTCCTTTCTTTAGCCCTGGCTCCACTTTGTGAGCAGACAGAGCTTTTTGTGTCTTTGATCGGCGGGGTTTGGCCTTGACTACAGGGTTAAGAAGTCGTCAGCTTCAAAGTCTGCTGTATCAGTTTTCTTCATGCACATGTGAGCTTCCTCAAAGTTTTTATTCTGTTTATATCCTTAATTAGCTCTTCTTTTTTCTTGCCTGTTTTTCCTCTGTCCACCTGTGTCCAAGCTTGCAGCTTGCCTCAGAAACCTGTCATCATCATGTGGGCATTGGAAAACAGTCTTTGCCATGAGCTGCCTTCCCAGGGTCCTTTTCAAAGGGTTAACACAGTGATGGGAACTCCCCAGAGTATCACCCTGCAAAGGCCAGGAAGATGGGAAGGGTTGAAAACTCCCTTCAGTCTGGTCGAGTTCCAACTCCCACCAAAGTCAATGGTAAAACTATTACTGGGATCCTATGATAAAAATACTACTGGGGTCCTGTCAGCACCCAGTGTTTGATACTCATCTGAAGAACTGTACCCTTAAGATTTGCAAAACTAGACACAAAATGTCCTGGGAATAAACATCAGACAGGTTTTTGGTAGCTTTAGCATGCCTGTGGACTAAAAATAACAAAAGACTAATTTTTCTGTCAATATTTTGGCACTCTAGTTTCAGTTGGAGGTTAAATCTGGAAGGGCACAAGCCTGGGAAGTTAAACACAATTTGTAAATGAGGTTTTGGGTTTTGCTGATCTTCAAATAAATTTGTGTTTCAAGATTAATTTTAATCCAAACAAAAATATTTCCTCTGTGGAAGGCTCCCAAATATCAAATTCAAGCTGGTTTACAACTGCAGTTACTCACCTGAAATCAGGAATTTAAACCCAGTGGAAAAACCCAAGGAATTCTCTCCTGCTGGCTTTATTAGCATTTCAGAAGGGGCTCCTAGGTCTTCTATAGGCAAAGTCCATACCACCATTTAATAATTCAGGCTTGGCTAGCAAAGCATGGATGTGTCACAGCTAAAAGTCCAGTAAAAGACACATCCATATGTTCACAGTACATCTTCAAGGGAAGATTCCCAAAATGTTTCTTTTCAGGGACACACAGGTCAGCACTTCAGAGATGTTCATTACTGTTACAGCCCTGATAAATGAATGTGCCACTAATAACATAGCCAATGGTATTATCTGAACATTAAAATCATTTGAAGGCCCTTGCTTATCAATTGGCTTATCAGTTATCAAGCAATTATGAATTGTTGGCATATCAAGCCACTTAAATATGCTTACTGTGATACACTGCTTTCCCAGCAGCTGGGTATTGATGAGTTTGTTGTTTCATAGTATTTTCCATTATTTCTTTCCAAATAACCACATTTAGATTAAGTCAGATTGAGAGATCTTAGTATTTGTTTGTCATATGAGAAGAAATGTTGTTGCTCTTTGTCTGGGTGACCTTAGTGCAGCCTTCCAGTATCTGAAGGGGACATTTTACAAGGGCTTGTAGTGACAGGACAAGGAATAATGGCTTCAAACTAGTAGAGGGGATATTTAAATTAGAATTTAGGAAGAAATTTTTCACTCTGAGTATGTTGAGACACTGGAACAGTGAAGCTGTGGATGCTCCATCAGTGGATGTGTTCAAGTCCAGGTTGGACAGGGCTTGGAGTAACCTGGTCTAGTGGGAAGTGTCCCTGCCCATGGCAGGGGGATTGGAACTAGATGAGCTTTAAGGTCCCTTTAGACCCAAATAATCCTATGATTCTGTGATTCTTTATTTTTACTGGTCCAAAGATGGCATCACTTTGTAAGGTCTGCATTGTTTGGTGGTGCTTGGTTCATGGTTACACAGCAGTAAAACCTGTTCTACCAGGCTTGAGAAAAATATAACCCTGTGAATGCTATCCACACAACAACAAATGAAATGGGTTCCTTGACACTGAGTATGGTAAAATATAATTGTAGTTATTCTGGAAATATCTGACAGACTATCTGGCAACTTTGAACTGTTGATATAAATCATTAGATTGCAAAACATTTCTGAGGGAAAAACAAATTAAAAGGTCAAGTCTTTAACACACAAACATGCAAAAACCTCCACAAATATTAATTATTTTCAGTGTAATGTAATACTAACCACTGAATATAGTTCTGTCACCGAAGAGGAAGAATTTAATTGTGTCAGTGTGATTGTCCTGGGAATTGGGGAGCCTGCCGTAGGTAGGGAGCTTGATTTCATCCCACGAACACATTAGCAGCCTGTACTGAAAAGGTATTTCCATTCCTCGTGCCTGTGCCACTGGAAAGCAGAGGTGTCTACTCTCTGAAAGAGCCTAAACAACAAGATATTACTTTCTCATGAACAAGAGAAAAAGAAATAAATACATTTTAAATATAGATCTATCAAGTGCCTAACATAAGAAACTGAGAAATGATGATTGATGGCAAAGCTCTAATGTTTTCTACCTAAAGGTAACTTGGGTAGTTCCAGACTAAATCAGTCACATTCTTCATGGATGAGCCCTCTTTGGACCTACAGGCACAGGGGGCAAAATGTTATGATCCATTCCACGATCAGCATGCACTTGTGAGATGTTCTTGCACTCAGCTGGGCTTTATTTTTGTTCTCCTTGTCTTGCAGTAGAGAAAAGTGGTCCCAAAGAGTGGTAGCTTTCTGTTCACTCCAGGATTTAGTTTCTGCTTTGGTATAACTCTGGATAGCAAGCGAGAAATATGGGTTTGGTGCTGATATTTTCCTTTAGATTTGTGTTGTTATAACACAAAATTATGAGAACCATGTAGCAGTTTCAGGTTAATTTGTAGTTATATTTGCTGGCTTATTTCATTGCATTATTAAAACATTTAGTACTGTATGTGTCATTAATATTCCAAAAAGTAATTAGCATATTTAATCAAAAACAATTAGGAACAAGCATTGCTTCCCTTTTTAAGTTGTAAAATATTTATGGCTGAAATAAACAAATGGAAAACCAAAAAGCACTTTGAGGTGTTGATTTCACATACAGAAAACAAAACAAAAAACAATCACACCCAAAAGCAAAAAGGAGAAGGTGCCTTCCAGCTTCCAGCCTGCCCCTGGTGGGTTTCTGGATTTCCATCCTCCTGAGGATGTCAATCAACGTGTTGCCATTTTAAAGCAATCAGGTTTGGTTCCAGTTTCCCCATATTGTAGTAAAAGAAGATAGGAGAACAAGGGAAAACTGGGTAAATCCCATCTTGAAACCAGCTTTGTGTAGACCTTTCCTGTGAGACACAACCATGGTGGTGTAAGAGCCAGGTGGACACCTTTTTGAGGGTCTTGATGCCAGGGACAGATAAAATTGTGATTGATCTTGTTGGAGTCATGCCTCAACAAATGCAGTTTTATGTGAAATGGATGGTAAGGAACATGAGACAATGCAAAAGAGTTCCCTCTCTGCTGGGCTTTTTGGAGGTCTCATAGAAATAAACCATGAAGCACTACATTGCAATATATTTTCAACAGTTGTAAATGTCCATCACTGGGATCATTCCAGATGAGGTTGAACTGGGCTCTGATCAACCTGCTCTAGCTGCAGATGACCCTGATCAGTGCAGAGGGGCTGGACTAGATGTCCTTGAAGGGTCCCTTCCAACCCAAACCAGTGTATGATTCCATAATATATTTGACCAGACCTTCAAAATAAGATTACCCAGTTGGTTTTAAGACCTCATGGACATTTTCTGTCCCATTCTTTGCCTATTTGCATCATCCTTCAATGAGCTCTGTTGACATAAGTGTTAATATTCAGGGGGACATCCCACTCATCAACTTTTCCATCTACAACATCTATCAAACTGATAATTCTATTTCAATCACCATCACATTAACTCTCTGCTGTTGGGCTATTTATTTAATTCTTGAGCAGGACAAGCACTTTTCCAAGTGCTTAACAAGTGGGTTTGTGCTGAGGCACTAAGATATCAACAGGGGTTTTATGTGGAGTTTGCTGGTTGCTCTGTTGTTTTATGTTCCAGAAACTCAACGAGATACAAATCCTTTTGTTTTTCTGCTTTGCAGAGAAATAGATTTTTTTTTGCAGTGATTTGAAAAGAGCCCCAAAGCCCATCCTGGCAGGAGTGGACTGCATGCTGTTGGGATGGAGTGAGCTGGAAAACATCTCCCGTGCAGGTTTATAAATAGGCTGTGTTTCTCATGCTAAAACATTGCTCCACTTTGCCTTTTGAGCTGAAAATTAGTACGCCTCTCTTTAAACAGAGTCAAAAGAAACAAAATACATATGTAACACTGCTGCCTTGAACACGTGAGGGGAGGTAAAAAAAAAAACCAACCACAAACCCTTATGAAATGCGAAAAACATTTGTTCAAGTCTCCAAGGAAAATGAAGTCAAACCAAACAAGCATATAATATAGATGTACGCCTCATGGGCAAAGTTACCTCTAAGCCCATATGTTTTAACAAATTAAGAGGTAAATAATTTGCTGAAGGTACAGTTCAGCCACGTCAGAACACCTCTGGAAATGAGATATCTCTGTGTTGCAAGTGGTGTTTCTGATTAAAAGATTTATTTATCTATTTCTTTTAGAAAACAAAACAAAAGAACAGAAAAAACAAATACAAACAACATAGCAAAACAACAAAAATCCACCTTGTTTTGTCTCAAGGAATGCTTCTGTAAGGAACTATTAACCCTTCAGGGCCTCTACAGATGATGTGGTCATTTAAAGTCGAGCCAGCTTTGCTGCTCTTGTCTCTGCAAGCAGCTGAGAGAGATTGATAAAATTCAGGTTTTCAATAGGGTAAAGCCACCAGGGACTTCCTTGGGAATGAAAAGAGACACAGAAAGGTTACTACATGTATCTTGGAGTCTGGTACATAATTCTACCCTTAAAAGTTTAATTTATGAAAAAAATGCTAGTGCAGTCCCCAAATGGTTAAATTCCACTCGAACTTTTCATTTTAGTTAGTCATGAATATATCTAACATACAGAGGCCATCAGCATCTCGCCACCAGAGACTATAAAGTCTACTTACATAGGGTTCCTGGGATTTTTCATGTTCTTATGGAAAATATCTCTGAAATCCCCGAGCTGAAAATTTTGATCTCATTTGTGGATGTGAGTGATGCTGAGAAAGGGTTGAAGAGTGAAGAGAACACTTTTCTCGCATAATTTCATTTGTCAGGAGAATCTTGCCGCTGACATTGGAAGAGTGATTTAATTGATTTTAATCATACACCTGAGATTGGGAAATTGAGCCCTCTGTCCTGAAAAATAATTCTAGGCTTCCATGAGAATGTCTAATTTGCAGCTAATAGTTTTGGGTTTTTTTTCTTGAAGTTTTGTTATGAAGTTTAGAAAATACAGATCAAAAGCTCACATGTAGAACTGCTGATTGCAGCTGGAGATGTCAGCAAATCAGGGGATGTTGTGTTTCAGTCTTTGAGTGGGATTAAAATGCCCATCTGCCTGGTGTGTAACGAGGTGCCACAGTGATTTTGGACAGGCAGGAAAACAAAAGCTCTGACTAAAGAGCACATTATGCCTTCAGAGAAGAGATACTTTTATATGCTGAGTACAGCCTGGAAGACTCGGAGAGCTGTGATACCTCTCTGCTGCTCATGTTTAATCCTTGATTTTAGCCAGTCATGGAGCATAGTGTTTATAAATGGCTCATATATGCCAAGGAGAGCCCTTGTTGGGTGCCTTAGTATACTGCAATGCTTTATTCTTGATAAATAATCCCTTTTTTAACTTTTAGTTAAAAATAAACATTGTTATTCAATTACGATTATTAATACCAAACATAAAAATGAATACAAACAACTTTTTGGTTTACGAAGGACCAGTGTATCTTATGTGTTGTTTTTTTTTTCCACAGTAAAATCTCCATGATCTTTATTTCCTCTCTCTGCTGTTATTCATAGGGGGTTATAATCAACAAGAAGTTTTTCTTCCCTCTATACTTGAACACTGAGGAAATACTTAAATTGCTTCTCAACTTGGACTTGTTTGGGGTGTAAAACTCAATAGCAAAACTACTTTCTTTTCTGTAACAAATTTGTGTACAAATTTGCATTCAGAGAAATTTATATTCCTGAACTGTACTGACAGTGCTGTGAAACAGCCATTCATTTTTTCAGTGCTCCCCCTTGTATGGAAACTACAGAAAAATGGCATTATTGATTACGTGGCCACTTGAAGGAGGTGGGAACCTGCAGGAGGAAGTGGAATAGGAAGTTTTGACATAGGGATGGATTTAATTTAAAGTGGGTGATGTTTTGGGTCTGAGACACTTCTCAGTTTGGCATTGAGGACTCAGGAGTCCTCCAATCTGCTTTAATCAGATGCTGATTTTGTATGATGGCTGTAACTTGAAATCTCTTATTTTTCTGCTGAGGATTCAACGTTTTTGGGGCACACTTGTGCTGGGTGATCTGAAGGATTCTGACTTTTGTTTTCTGGATTTAGTGATGTCAAAACTCTCAAACCTTTGAGAATGTGCCATCTTCCTTGCATTTTTGGCAGTGAAGGCACTAATGAAGGAGACACCATAAGGAGCTGATAAGCATGTGATTAGTGTTATTTCTGCAGCAGCAAAAATATTTATAGTGAAGGCCCTGCACAAACAGAAATAACAGCTCCTGTCGAGGCAGGGAGAATTTACATTTTGGCACAGCTGACAAAGCACAAGAATACTTTTTTTCGCTCCTACTAGTGATAATTTGGGATCCCCCCATTACCTAGGATTAATTCAGATAAGTCTAGAAGATGCAAGTTTAGCACAGGTGTTGCTGCTTGCCAGAGTTTTGAGTTCCTTTGTAGAGGTTTTCTTGCTTCTGCAACTGTTGGAAAACAGGGAATGCATCCAAAAGACCTGTTTGGTGGAGTGAAAATTTTTATAGCAGGGCAAAAAACAAGCAAAAGAAAACCCAATATGCACGAACCTTGGCTTTGGATGCTGTGGCTGGGCACAGCTCTGTTATAGTCAACACTAGTGTGAAACCCTGTGAATCGTTAAGAAAAATCACTCTAAAGGGTCTGTGCATCCAAGTGACTGACCCAGCATCCTACTTTTCCCTAATTTCATCCAAATCTGTATTCAATGGGATGCAAGGCAATATTCTGCCACCCTGCTGAAGCAGTTTGGGGGAGGACAGAGAGATGGAGACTGGCTGAACGTCTGTGAGTTATTTTGAACACGTGCAGCATGAGAATGTTTGCTGTCAGAGAATATATTTAAGCAAGCAGGCCCAGTAATGCATGTATAATAATTAGTTAATGTTTGTAAAGAGGTTTGAAGGTGACCAGTGTTGTGTGTTAAGTGTTATTCTTATATAAAATGGTATGGCTCATTGTACTTCTCTAGCTGTACCAACCAAACAATCTTGATGATGCCTGTTAATTTTGCTGACTCTTTTATCATTACCCTCCATTGGTGATTAAGTGTCATTTGTCTTATAATTTTAATGTTATCTTTAACACACATAATAAAGTTTACATAATTATAGCCTATTAATATAATTTGCATGCATGTTACTGGCAAGGAGAAGAAAATGTTTCATCACCCAGCATGTAATTCATCTTATTTAACCATTTCCTTTTAATTTTCATCCATGGCATGCCTTATAAATGGAGATAGCCTCAATAAACTCTCTTTTCAAGATTCTTATCTGTATTAAGTCTCTAAAGGTCTCGGTAGCAGGACTATGAAGCGCTGAAGGGGGAACATTTCTGAATGTCTGCTATGGGAAGTTTAAAAAATTCAGACTTTCTTCAGACAAGCATGGGTCTTCCTAATGAAACCTGGGAACAAGGTGCTCTCCAGAAAGCTTTGAAAGTGCGTGTGCACTGTACTTCATAGCCGAGCTCTAACAAGACTTTAAATGAGTAAACAGTGTTTAGATTGAACATGAAAAGAGTCAGCATGAAAAGACAGGTTCAAAATATTACATGATGCTTTGCAAAAGTGTAAATGTGCCTGCCTTTATTTATTTTTTTCTTTTTCTTTTTTTTTTTTTCCCTCTTGGTAAATGGCAAGCGTTTACAACCCAACTAAAACAGTACCAAGAGAAATCCTGTGTTTGCTCTTTGGAAGATATTCAATAAATTATAGTGAGCTGCAAATGTCACTGGATTGGGAACTGTAAGAGCTTTACCTTTAAGTCTTTAAGTAAAGACTTGCAGCTGGTGCAGTGGCGAGGTAATCCCTAATGATAAGCTGCTTTTAATGTGGGGGTGAGGCAGTTTTCACACAGATATTACTGCATTAACCTTACTCTAGGTACGGTGCAGGTGTGCACAATATTGTGCTTTGCAGCCTTCCCTACTTTATTCTTCCAGTGTGTCTGAAGCCTGCCTGAACAGATCCTCTTATACCATGGTGAAAAGATTGCAGTTCAAGCCTATTATCAACAAAAACCTGCCAAAAGGGCTACATTGTCAGACTTTATGATGGTACTAACTATTCTGTTGTTCTCCGGAGACCAAACTTAGACCATTAAATTCACTTCATTTGTGATTTCAGTGACCTGGGCTGCAGACATAGGTCTTTTGATGTAAAATGCTAGTACAAGAATCAATGGTACCGTCTAGTTCTCCTTAAAGTATATCATAAAAGTGTAATGGTACTCTTCTAAACAAAAGGTGACACCACTCTTGTATAATACAATTATAGGAGGATGATGTTTTCAGCAGAGTTTATTTGATATTATGATGTGCAAAGACTTTACACATTGAAATAAACTGCGTAGCTGAGTTCACTCCATTATTTTCAATAGACTGACTATATTGTCTGCACTGGCATATAGATAATTTTCATACAGTGGGGACCTATTTTCATATCCTTTCCATGAAATAGATGAGATTATAAACAGGCTGGGATTACTCAAAAACCAACACAAGCCATGTCTACAGACCCATTTAAGACAAAGGCTGCCTCTGGAATGGTCTCCTTTGATAGGGAGGCTCCCAGGACTTGCTCCGTTTATTTGACAGATGACAGCTATTTATAGTAAATGTGCAACATTTTTGAAAATTAAAATTTTACTAGTGGATTTTAGGGGTTATTTTCCACTCGGGGGACTAACATTTCTGTCAAAAGACCTTTTATTCATATAGGTACCATCTTCAGTGTTAAATCTATTTGTAAACAAGCCCGTTGTGAGAGCCCGTTGTCAAACAGCAAACAGGTTTACAATTAATGAAACTGCTGCCACAAAATAAATGGAGAGTTTCTATTGCTGCTGGGATGTTCTCATTGCAGCTCGAGGGAGGAGATGCTGCTTGTACTGAAGACTTGGCACCGAGAGCTTTTCACAGCAAACCAGGGGTAAAAAGAACCCCCCACTTTCCAAGCCAAGGGCAATGCAGATGGTGGTGTTTGCCTTTCATAGAATCACTCAGGTTGGAAAAGTCCCTTGGGATCATCCAGTCCAACCATTAGTCCTACTCTACAAAGTTCACCCCTAAAACATGTCCCTCAAAACCACATCCAAACAACCCTTAAACACATCCAGGGCTGGTGACTCAGCCCCCTCTCTGGGCAGCCTGTTCCAGGCTCTGGCTACTCTTTCAGTGAAAAATTGTTCCCTAATGCCCAGGGTTAGAAGACCCTCCCCTGGTGCAGCTTGAATCCATCCTCTCTTATTCTGTCACTAATGACCTGTGAGCAGAGCCCAGCACCAACGTCTCTACAATGTCCTTTCAGATGGTTGAGGAGAGTGATGAGGTCTCCCCACAGCCTCCTCTTCCTCAACCTAAACAAGTCCCAGCTCCTTCAATTGCTCTTCATCAGATTTATTCTCCATTCCCTTCACCAATGTTGCTGTTGGTTCACAACCAAACCAAGAAGCTCACAAGCGACACTTGGCAGGATTGTCCAAAAAATCACAGATCAGGATGTTCTCCCCCAGCTTTACTCTTAGAACCACTTCCCTGTTTCAAATGTAGGTGAGATGTTGCAGGAGGACAGCTCAGGTGTGAGGTGAGGGCAATGTGGTGTCTGATGGTGGCTTTTGTGCTCTTTGCAGCACATGGGAGACTTCAGAGGGTTATGCAGAGGGTTACTGCCCCAAGAGGGCATGGAGAGGAGGCCCAGGGATGATGTCAAGGTCAGATATGCCACACAAATTCAGTGCCATGCCAAGGGCAATGGGTATGGGAAGAGTGGTGGCATTTTCAGGAGACACCATGGTGACTGGGGACCTGGCCACCACCCACCTTTGGCATTGCATTGCTCAGCCTGCTGTGGGTATGTGGTTTGATGTCTGCTGTGGTGTGGCTCTGGGCTGGGATCTTGCCTAAAGGTCTGGCATGCCTGTGCATTTTTTCCAAAATAATAATAATAACATAAATATATGTTTAAAACCTCAAACTACCATTGTGAAAATAGAAAAGGTCTTAATAAAAAATAAACCACTTAAAAATTCCTGAGGATATAGAGACCAGATTCAGCAGATCAGGCTCCTCAAATCAGGGCAGCATGTTACTCCAGCAGACACCAAAAGGTAAAAGTCAGAGCCAACATGATGCCCTTAAAGGTCTTCTATGGTTCAATGATTCTAAAACCCCCAAGAAAAGACATTGCTCATGGGGATGGAAGGGGTGCTGTCATTTCTCCAGCAGGTTGCATTTTCCAATTTTCTCTCTTGTTCTCAAAGAAAACTTAAGTCTTGTTGCTGGAATTAAAAGTTTCTCATTAGACAAGTTTTTATTTTTATTTTTTTTTTAGCCTTTCCAATTCTAACTTTCAAGACTTTTCCCTCCTTTACCCCTTGCAGGGCCTTGTTTATCACCTCAAAAGCAACAGAAAACTTTTTTCTCTTTTCCTTTTTCTTTTCCTCTTCTCCTTTTTTTTTTATTTTTATGTTATTTTTCTTTTTATTCATAAACAAAAGGAAATAACAGTTTTGTCCCCACTGCTGGCTGTCCAGATGCTCAGAGGAAAGCATGACAACGGGGATGGGCGTCTATGAACAGAGACCAACTTTTCAGGTAAGTTCCATAGGAAAAGCAGCAGACATGAGATTAAAGCAAGAGCAACTTTATACTAATTGTGCTAGTTTGTTTTGCAGGACCTGGCCTTCTCCTGGTATTATGTTATACTGTGTTCAGAGGAAAGAGAGGACAGGGAAGCAAATAGGTCATTCCACAGGGCGTTAATGCTGCAGACAAAGTTGAACAAGAGGAGCCTGGGTCTGGCCATTAGTGCAAGTTGCCTTATGAATGGCTTTAATTAGTTATATCAGGGAAAGCTGGGAACCCAAAGGGCAGGTTCTTTGCTTCTCCCCCCCGCCCATTGGGTGTTTGCTGTTTCTTTTTTTAATGTCTACTCTTGATGAACTAAAGTCTTGCAACTAGACGAATGTTCTTAATTAAGCAGAGGCACTAGCAGATATTCCATGGATATCAGGAGTTCCCTCAAACATGACATTTGAAGGACATTGTGTTGTATGAAGCAGTTTCTCATGTCATCCTGTGTTCAATACTGTACATTTACACAATTTTTTCCTAAATTCTAGATTTATCTGTATGCCTGAGTCTGTGACCTTATGCTTTCTATGAATATAAACAGAAAAGTTTATTTTTATTTAAAAAATAAAAGTAAGAATGATTCTATTGCCCCAGGTTTTTTTGGTGGACACCCAGTGGGAGAAAGAATTAGCATTTTTTCATCACCAAAATTGAGTATTTTTAAATGTAGGGTGTAAACATAACCTAAAAGTCCCAAGACTTGGATCTCTTTCTCTTTCAGTTTGATTTTGATTGTAATTAATACAAAAGCATTATGGCCAAAACTTGTAAGGTCTCAGAAATAGCAAAATATAGGAACAGATAGGTAAGGACTTTTATATATTTATGTGTGTATATAAACACAAGACTTTTTATTTTCTCTGTTTCATATGTAATTTTATTTCATGGAATTGAAAATTTTTCTCCAAATGCAAAGTTTAAACAGTTTCAGTAAGAAATTTCACCTGTTAAACTACCAGGTCTCACTAATCTGGGACACAACAAACTGGGCTGATCTGATCCACTATGCTGCAGAACCTCAAAAACACAAGCTCAAGCTTCCCAGGTCCTCAAATGCAAAGATTTATCCTCCAAAGCCTGTTAGTTGCAGCTGTAGGGAAGCTACTGCAGGCCACTTTGAACCTGCAGCAGCACATGGCTCAGTGCTTCCCTCCTCCCTCCATCCATGGACCAAAAGAACCATCATCTCCAGGCTCCATCCCTTCCCATTTCAGAAGAACCTCCTGCACCTGGATGTTTCCACGCCAGGCTACCTGTTGAGACAGCAACATTGGGTGACGCAGGCTGAGTATTGTGACAAAAACCCCCCTCTGAATTGCTCTTGAGCACTAGTGTTCATTCTTTTGGGAAAGTTTATGCTTTAGGCAGAGCTTTTCTACAAGCTTTTACACCATACGTGTATACATTATACCTCCAAATTGCCTCCAAGCTGACAGTCTTTCGGGTGCATTAACTACTTTACTACCAAAGGGGCAGCCAGATTAATACATATTTTCAAACTGCTGAAGCAAAATACCTCAAAACGGGCTTTTCTGCAAATCTTTGACTTGGTTCTCAAAACCTGAAGACAAGCCCATCAGCAACAGCTCAAGTCCATCAAAACAACTTGGCACCTTGATTGATAAATACAGCATGTTTACACCGCGACTACCGCACGCTATTTTCTGTCAGCGCTAATTTATCTGAAAGTCTTAACCTGGGTGTTATAAATTCAGTAGCATTTTATAATGAGGGCTGTTGAAATAAATCACTCCCTGAAAAATAGTATTCAAAGAAGTCGGCGAAGTCTTTTCGCCGCGCAGATTCTGGCGCGCGCGTAGCTGTGACACCCAGACAGACACATTAACCTCTTCGAAAGCTGGAGAACCTAAGCCTTTTAAGTGATGCCACATGCAATTTTTCCATTAAAAAAAAAGAANCTAACTTTCAAGACTTTTCCCTCCTTTACCCCTTGCAGGGCCTTGTTTATCACCTCAAAAGCAACAGAAAACTTTTTTCTCTTTTCCTTTTTCTTTTCCTCTTCTCCTTTTTTTTTTATTTTTATGTTATTTTTCTTTTTATTCATAAACAAAAGGAAATAACAGTTTTGTCCCCACTGCTGGCTGTCCAGATGCTCAGAGGAAAGCATGACAACGGGGATGGGCGTCTATGAACAGAGACCAACTTTTCAGGTAAGTTCCATAGGAAAAGCAGCAGACATGAGATTAAAGCAAGAGCAACTTTATACTAATTGTGCTAGTTTGTTTTGCAGGACCTGGCCTTCTCCTGGTATTATGTTATACTGTGTTCAGAGGAAAGAGAGGACAGGGAAGCAAATAGGTCATTCCACAGGGCGTTAATGCTGCAGACAAAGTTGAACAAGAGGAGCCTGGGTCTGGCCATTAGTGCAAGTTGCCTTATGAATGGCTTTAATTAGTTATATCAGGGAAAGCTGGGAACCCAAAGGGCAGGTTCTTTGCTTCTCCCCCCCGCCCATTGGGTGTTTGCTGTTTCTTTTTTTAATGTCTACTCTTGATGAACTAAAGTCTTGCAACTAGACGAATGTTCTTAATTAAGCAGAGGCACTAGCAGATATTCCATGGATATCAGGAGTTCCCTCAAACATGACATTTGAAGGACATTGTGTTGTATGAAGCAGTTTCTCATGTCATCCTGTGTTCAATACTGTACATTTACACAATTTTTTCCTAAATTCTAGATTTATCTGTATGCCTGAGTCTGTGACCTTATGCTTTCTATGAATATAAACAGAAAAGTTTATTTTTATTTAAAAAATAAAAGTAAGAATGATTCTATTGCCCCAGGTTTTTTTGGTGGACACCCAGTGGGAGAAAGAATTAGCATTTTTTCATCACCAAAATTGAGTATTTTTAAATGTAGGGTGTAAACATAACCTAAAAGTCCCAAGACTTGGATCTCTTTCTCTTTCAGTTTGATTTTGATTGTAATTAATACAAAAGCATTATGGCCAAAACTTGTAAGGTCTCAGAAATAGCAAAATATAGGAACAGATAGGTAAGGACTTTTATATATTTATGTGTGTATATAAACACAAGACTTTTTATTTTCTCTGTTTCATATGTAATTTTATTTCATGGAATTGAAAATTTTTCTCCAAATGCAAAGTTTAAACAGTTTCAGTAAGAAATTTCACCTGTTAAACTACCAGGTCTCACTAATCTGGGACACAACAAACTGGGCTGATCTGATCCACTATGCTGCAGAACCTCAAAAACACAAGCTCAAGCTTCCCAGGTCCTCAAATGCAAAGATTTATCCTCCAAAGCCTGTTAGTTGCAGCTGTAGGGAAGCTACTGCAGGCCACTTTGAACCTGCAGCAGCACATGGCTCAGTGCTTCCCTCCTCCCTCCATCCATGGACCAAAAGAACCATCATCTCCAGGCTCCATCCCTTCCCATTTCAGAAGAACCTCCTGCACCTGGATGTTTCCACGCCAGGCTACCTGTTGAGACAGCAACATTGGGTGACGCAGGCTGAGTATTGTGACAAAAACCCCCCTCTGAATTGCTCTTGAGCACTAGTGTTCATTCTTTTGGGAAAGTTTATGCTTTAGGCAGAGCTTTTCTACAAGCTTTTACACCATACGTGTATACATTATACCTCCAAATTGCCTCCAAGCTGACAGTCTTTCGGGTGCATTAACTACTTTACTACCAAAGGGGCAGCCAGATTAATACATATTTTCAAACTGCTGAAGCAAAATACCTCAAAACGGGCTTTTCTGCAAATCTTTGACTTGGTTCTCAAAACCTGAAGACAAGCCCATCAGCAACAGCTCAAGTCCATCAAAACAACTTGGCACCTTGATTGATAAATACAGCATGTTTACACCGCGACTACCGCACGCTATTTTCTGTCAGCGCTAATTTATCTGAAAGTCTTAACCTGGGTGTTATAAATTCAGTAGCATTTTATAATGAGGGCTGTTGAAATAAATCACTCCCTGAAAAATAGTATTCAAAGAAGTCGGCGAAGTCTTTTCGCCGCGCAGATTCTGGCGCGCGCGTAGCTGTGACACCCAGACAGACACATTAACCTCTTCGAAAGCTGGAGAACCTAAGCCTTTTAAGTGATGCCACATGCAATTTTTCCATTAAAAAAAAAGAAAAAAGAGAAAAAGAAAAAAAAAAGCATATAGCATTAAAGCTCTCTATCAGAAGTAGCTTTAATATTGAAAGCCTCCACTGTAGACAGACAGAGAAAGGTGGAGTGGGGGGTGTGTGGGGGGAAGGAGGAGAACAGACATCTCTCCTGTATGTATTTGTATTATTAGGCTCAGATTATTATTATTTTTACTGCAGGCTTCCCTTCTGTTTGCCAGTGAATCAGGGCTTTTTTTTGTCTCCAGCGTTTCTCAGGGCACACGCGCACGGACCTCGGCGGTACACGGGGCTCTATTAAGCCGCTGTTCAATAGTTTGGTGATATTCAGACAATATTGAAACATTCCCAAATGAACTTTGCAGGGAGACATTTTCATTCGCTGCCTCCCTCCTCATGCATATTAACAAATGGTATGCAAGGCCTCATTTAATTCACTGATTTTACATTCGGATCACTTTCTCTTTTACAGCTATTTTTACCGGGCTTCATTAATCTTTGTTGAATACAATGGCATACATCTTTAATGCGGCCGCTGTCAAGTCATATTTCAGTAAGAGCTGCAAACTGAATGACAGCAAGCAATATTAATAAATTTAACATAGACTATATCAATTTTTAACAGAATGAATGTGGAAAGCTAAATGTATTATTTTTCGTTTAAATCATAGGGTTTATCACCGGTTAAGTAGCAGCGATTTCGGGAAACTTGTGACGTGCCGTACAAATAGATTTACATCTCATTAATAAGTAAATTAGGCAAATGCCTTTCAAGTTCAGACAAGTACATAAGTGTAATCTCCATATTAAAGGAGTAGTCTTTGATAAACCACTGAGGAATTGCAGCAGCCAACTATGTGACATGTTGCCAGTGCCTGAACTCTTCCACATTCCCACCTTTAATTACACTGGTTCATTACTAAAGAGATAAGTGTCTCTCCAGTTAAGATTCTATAAATGAGCAGCATGCGGGATCCTCCCAAATCATTTTTGCAGAAACCATGAAAAGGTGGTAACAGTTATGAAAAAACGAATTATCACCTGCTCTCTTTCTTCCTTCCCTGTAATAACATTAAAATATTAAGATGAATTCCTTTTAAATCTCGGGAAGAAATTGTCCATTAAGAGATGCTGTTTTGTTTAAGAAAGAAAGAAACGTTAAAAAAAAGAAAAGAAAAAGGAAAAAAAGAAAAGAGAAAACTCTTCTGATTTTTTTTTAATTTCCCTTCATAAATCCCAACAGAGATAATTTGCTGTAAAATTTAAACCCAGTGAGAACTTGTCTGTCTGTGTTAAATAAAAAAGTTACGGTTGGTAGGAGACATGTTTTTGCAGTAGCTTTAGCGATTATAGGAAATTACATGCAAAGCCAGAGTTCTGATCCTAAGTTAATTTATAATTGGAAAAAACTTATTAATTAGCTATGTCATTCTAATTAAGAATTAGAGGAGTGTGCATTAGAAAGTCAGTCAATATCCAGCTGACAGTATTAAAAAAAAAAACCCCACAGAAGTCTGAAAGCTCCGTAGCTTTGTCCACCACCTCCCCTGTCATCTTTTTAAGGATTTTTCTGATGCCTAACAGAAATGAGTCCATTAAATACAGATATCAAAGAAAAAAAATGGGGAATTTTGTCGTGCTGAAAAGGAAACCCCTGAACTGAGCTGGCAGAGGTGCTTTCCAGGGGACCTCTCGGACTTTTCAGGGTGATGCTGAAATGCAGCTTGTGTCCAGAGGACACTGTTCCTCGTGCAGACAGGGAACACCTGACATGCAGCTGCTCACACTTTCTGATACCCAGACGATTGATCGTGCTACTGAAAATACCCAAAATATTCATGAATAGAGACAAAGAAACTAACTCCAAGGCCCTGCCATGATCACATGGGGAAGGGCTACAAATTTTGCCAATACAGTTGTGTATAAACAGTGTGTGGGGACATTTCCCTACATATATGTATTTCCCACACTGCCAGCCTCAGTCCTCTTGGTACATTCCCCCTTTAGGCCCTTTTTCTGAGATAATTATAATTCATTCTTTAAGAAATACCCCATGTGTAAATATTTTTTTGTTAATATTTTTTTCTCTCTCCAGTGTGCTAGAATTTTAAAGAGCGCTTTAATATGAAATTGGATAGAAAGTTTGGACGTTTTTGTAATTAAAATTAATATGTATGTTACTGATACAGGCTTCATAGGTTTAAAATATACTTTTGTTTAGACAAATATTGACAGGGAGGGAAAAAGACTTGACCAAATGTGAAAGACAGCCTGGGTGAAAATTAAACCAGTTCTTCACATTAAGAATAGGCAAGTCTGGAAATTTTAAAAGAAGTAAAACTATAAAAGCTAATGTCTTGGATAATTGCACTCTCCAAAAAAATAAAAACCAAAATAAAATAAAATGATTAAAATAATCTGACCTAAGCCTTTCACGTTCATATGGACCATTTTCCATCTTGTGCTTTTGCTTTCAATTAGAGGAGGGGAAAAAAAAAATGAAGCTGGAGTGAGTGCTCAGTGATGGAATTCAGTTTACTTATTTGAATACCAAAAGATGACCCACTCCTAATGATAAAAAAAATCTTTTGCATTAGCAAATTTCTAGCCTGTATTTGTTTTGCTAGCGCAACACAATATTCACTTAATATGCTACTAGTATCTTATCAAGTTAATGATCTGTTGTATGTATAGAGTAAGCTTGTTACTCATTTTAAATTAGATACAAAAGCACCACTGTATGGAAATTTGAATACTTGGGATTTTTATGAAATTATAGGACTTTCATGCTTTAACAGTCTATAGGCAGCCTTAGTAAAACAGCAATATCTGGCTTTGTTAATGTGACATTACAGATTCTGCTTCGTCTGATGTAATGGATATCAAAATCAAATTGTTGTATAGATCTCCTCTCCAGTTTCACATTCTCTAGCTCAAAATTTAAAGATCACTTCATGGAATATACCCAAGGAGATGGATTTCAAAGCAAGTAATATAGGGTATCCCAGCTCTGCATGAGCCAGCTCTTGCAGACTTCACTGGGTGTCCAAGTAGACTAATGCCAGGTGCCTACAACATTTTCTCCCAAGGCAGATATTTGCATATTTTCAGAACAAAAAAATATTTCTCAGGCAAAGTGTTTAAGCTTGTGGGAAAAAAAAAAAAAAAAGCAAATATGAGTCAAATTAAATCTTACATTTATTTAACATCCTTTAGCGGGCCTATACCTGATACTGGTCCTTGCTGCAGTTCCTATACCTCACATGGGTCCTTGCTGCAGTTATTCTGAGAGCCTCCTACATATGCATGCCACACACTGCAGCCTAATTAATGGTAGTCTAGAGCCTAAAGAAGTAGTATTTCTTATCAGTTTAGAAATAGCAGACAGATACAGGAAATATGGTGTCACACTCCTCAGAAGAATTCTCCTTTGTGCCATTTGTTCGCTTTATCCTGCTCAAAAAGGAGTGCAGTATATCCCACTTAGGGAAGCACTGGCACTTTGCACGCTCAGAGCACGACTGTGCCCCCAGAGCATGTCAACCAGTGGCACCCACCCGCCCCACCTCACCCGACACTGCTGCCCCACTAAGAACATCAGCATCAGAAATCTCCAAGAGCTGTGCAGGTGACATCTGAGCCCCAGTAGAACAGGAATAAACCACCCCTCTGGTGTACACGAGACCTTACTTGGGCCCAGGAAGGTCAGACCCTTGGATCTTTTGCCAGAGGAAGGTGAAGTGGGCTTGGGTGCACACCAGCCAAAAGCAGCAGTGGCCTCTGCTCATTTCTCCAGATCATTTAATGATAAATTCAGTACTTTTACATTCCATAATCCACTTAAACTCAATATTGTCCTACCATATTAATGTTTTGGACACCTACTTGCTGTTTGCTTGTGGCTCAAGCACAACCCAAACTCATCTGATTTTCCTCCCGAGTCTCCTTTGTTGACATGACCCCACATGCTCAGGAGCGGGTCTCCCTCCTGACAGACCCCACATGCCCTGGGGCAAGATATTAAGTCCATTTGCTTACTCTGTCTGAGACATTTGGGGATGACTTCATGAGGTGCTTCAGATTTTTCCTGCTTGTCAGGAATGTAGGTAGCAGGGATGGCTTGGAAACATGTCAAGGCAGAGGTGTTTGATGGCCTGAGCTCCAGGGAGATGGTTTCCACCTCCTTTTGGAGCACTCCAGAGGGCCATTTCTCAGTCTGAAGTGCCACACATGGTTGATCTGTGGTGGCAGTGATATGTTTTGGGTCTCCCCACTCTCTGTTTTCATATGTGGGTAAAGGGAAGCCACTGCCTGAAATCTCCCGTCAGGGACAAAAAGACAGGATGCTGATCTTGATCGAAGTCTGTGAATTATTGTGTTTGCAATCATCTCATCTCTTCTGAAAGATCCTCCTCATCTTTTCAATCATTTACAGATGCTTTATGCACAGTTTCAAAAGAGTAGCTAGGGATTATTCCATCTCCTCTTCAGCCAGGCTGAAGTTTAGATGTGTGGCTATTTGAGGGAAAAAAAAAATTGGACTAAACACTAAGGATTTTTGGTGAGTGACTACTCAAGAACTGGTTCAAGCTTCTGGGTTTGTTGAGGAAGTTTTCTTCTTGAACCGTCACTGTAAAGGGAGGTGCAGGGTGCGTTGCAGGTGCTGAACACCCCACCTTACCCTCTGGTGCAGCACCACAAGCATGCTTGGATTTTCCCTCAAGATTCATTGGAAACAGGGCTCGCGAACACCAATTAATTAAACCCTTGTATGACACAGATGAATTAGACTGGCCCCAATCAATAGCATTAATGAAATGTCATTTACTCAAAAGCCACCCCTCAAGCAAAGCACACTGGTGATCCTGTCCCATTGTTGGGAGCAGAGCATCATCAAATGGGCAGAACATTGCTGGATGGGCAGATCATCATCAGATGTGGAAAGCATCACTGGATGAGCAGAGCATTGCCAGATGTTCAGAGCAGATGGGCAGAACATCACTGGACAGGCTGAATGTTGCTGGATGGGCAGAACAGCAGCAGAGGGGCAGAACATTGCTGGATGGGCAGAACATCAGTGGACAGGCAGAACATCTCTGCGCCACCAGCGCCGTGATGCTGCAAAAGAGCAAACTTTGGCTGTGCTCCCTTTTTCAAAATGCAACTATGTAAAGGTCACAGAGGAGGAGATGAAACTAGGAGTTGTAATAAGGAAGGAGAAATAAAAAATAATGACAGAAATAAATTGTCATAAGAGGGGATACAGTTATGATTTATTGTGATATTCTACAAATTTGGAGGTGATTAAAAGCCACCTAAAATTCACATTAACAAGTCACATAAAAATGGAATTAAACTAGTGGGCATAATGTGGCAGGGTATAAAGAAAAATCATGACAGAAATAAATTGACAGAAGAATGATACTATTCAAGTTTTACTCTGTCGCGTCACACTGACAGGAGACTAGTATTTTAATTTCAGAGTTGTGGTTGAGTTTTTGGAGTTCATTAAAGGCCCACATTAAGAATCTCATAAAAGTGAGAAGAAATTAGTGACCATAATGTGGCAGAGGAAATAAAGAAACAATAATGACAGAAATAAATTGACAGAAGAATGATACACTTAATGTTTCACTCTGACACCCTCTATTAATAGGCCGCTGCAAGCTGGAGCAAATGTCATTCATATTTTAGCCAAAGTATACCACTAATTAGGCTGGCTTTCTGCACTGGAATTAAATTTGAGATCCCTCACCTTTAGAGTGGGATCATTTGAATTCGAAAGAAAAGAGCTGGTGACAGAAAAAAAAACTTTCTGCTCGGGCTCTTCTAATGAGATAAAATTCCCCCTTCTCCCCATTTCCTAGCTATAATTGCTGATTATGTTGTTACACAGGAGCGGCTCTCCGCTCTCTCCTCCCCATCATTATGATTTAGTCTGGCATATCGGGGTGCTTCAAACACGGACTGAAGTGGTTTGAGTCTAATTTAGCACTCATTTAGGCCGCAGGTACCGACGAAGGTAAACACCGCATTGTTATAATTAATTACCCCTTAGGCCTAGCCAGGCCAGCTCTGTTTCAGCTGACCCTTATAATAATAAGGCTTAGGGGCATATTGTATTTCTTTTGACAGATTAATTAGAAATTCAGCCGTGGAGGTACAAAGCAACTCTGTCATGAATATTTAAATGGACTGACACAAAAAATCATGAAAGGGCTGCTGAACTACATGACAGACAGGGGATATTAGCCAAGTGATTCTAATCAATAATCTCTTGATCTCTTACATATTAATACACTGCCTGCTGTTATTAAGCTCCATAATAAGGAAGGGGAGAGAAAGTTAGTGTAGCTCTGCTGTAGGGCTCGCCGGGCCCCCAGTGTATACACTAACTGACGGAGAAAATGCACAGAGGAGCCGAGCCTCAGCCTCTTCAATCTCATCCAATCTTAAGGAATGGCAGCTCTGAGCATCGCCGGCCGGATAATTATTGGCCCTGACAAGGTGAAGGCGTTTGCAGGCAAATGAGATGGGAAGTAGGATAAGTCCCCAGACCACCCAGCGCAGGGCACGCTCAAAACCAACCGCGCGCTACCGCTCGGGCTTGTATTTGCTTTAGCAGGGGAAATATGGGAATCACAGCGCTTTTGAGTCGTGTTGAAGGGTCAGTGACAGTCGAACACCGGGAGCTTGCTGTTACTGTTGTTAATGTTAACTTTAACACCAAGTCAACTGGATTTACCCCCGGTCCCTTTGCTCATCTCCTATAACATCAAGGCCACCGAGTGAATTAAGCAGCGTAGTAGAGCTGAATATCATCTAAATTCATTACAGCCGGTTCCTCCTGTAAATGGGGGAGGAAGCTCCGTGTGTTGCTCTGGAAATGTGCTGCCGCCACCGCCTCCACATCACCAAAGACTTTCTTTGTGCTGCACGGGCTCGGGGTTGGGTAGAGAGTTAGCTGCAGCAAAGCGACGGTGCCGGATAAAGGGGGTTAGTGTAATGAGAACTGTAAGTATTCGCAGAGCTAATATGTTCTGTTATCTCCCCCCCCCAAAAAAAAAAGATAAAAAAATGAAACCTACAACGTGCCCGTGTGGTGAGAAAGAAAGGGCTCAGCTGGAGAGGGAACTGGACCGGCTCCAGTATCTGGCTAAACAACTTAAAAATAAAAACAAAAAAAAAATAAATAAGAAGATTAAATGACAGGAGCAGGCAGTGATTATTAACATATTTAAATCGCATGCACACAATGTTCAGATGGGATTATAGGGACGATGTCGGCTTTAAAAAAATTACTCCACAGCCAAAATACTAGATTTTTTTTTTCTCTTCCCCCCTCTCTTTCATTTTAATTTGAGCCTGTTTGATTTGAACTCATGCATCCTGGGGTTGGTGCTCATCAATGGTGCTCATCAATAGTCCCCTGAAGCCTTGCCCATCCATACTCTGAGGGTGCAGTAGCCTGGCCGAGGCCAGGGTGAGACAACTGGGATGTCAGAGTTGGATTTGTTTCATCACAGAAAACCCCACCAAGGCTGAAGGACTTGCAGTGAATTTACCTGATTTCTGTGGGACAGATGGAAGGAGGAGAGGTTTGGAACACATATCTTTGTATACAGAACATATTTGATGCCACCTGACTCATGTGGCCTTAGTGTCCCACTTCTAACAAGTCCACAGAGTGATATCACAAACCTATTAGCCCTGAATAATTCATCCCATACTTTCACCCTTATTTTATTCTGATTGGGTGTCTCTAAGCTATCTAGAAGAAAATAACAGAATTAAGTGAAAAAACAGTGGGAGCAGCTTAAGGAGAAACCCCAAAATATCTAGTACTCTTGTGCCACCAAAAGAAGACTTGGCAAGGCATGAGATCTCTTCTGATCAAGTGGGAACCCTTGTGGAATTGGGGGTAGCCCTGGGAGGTTGCCCTGGATCCCACCACTGCTTGTCTCATCTTCAGGTGCTGCAGAAGGGACAGAAAAGATTTGCGTAAGGACAGGGTTCAGGTTTGGGGTAGAAGGGAATCATGCCCAGCTGTCTAGCAAGCTGTGGCAAGATGTTGCTTTGTGTTGTGATTGCACATTGAACAGCTTCCTAAACACTGTTTCAAAAATCATACGTCTGTGGGCACGGTGCCATCATATTGTGAGTAAAAAAGCCCTGTCCCATTTACAGGCCTCATCTGGTGAAGGCTTCACTGCTTTGAGCAAACTCAGTAAATGGTTTGGGTTTTGCAGGGGCACCAAGTTAAAAATACATCAATTTAAAAAGTGCATATATGCTTAAAAAAAGAAACCCAACCAGAAAAAAAACCCCAGCCAAAACCTCTACCCTGAATTTATCAACACTTCTATTTGCAGGTCACACTTTACTTGCACTTATAAGTTTAAGTCTAACCCTTCTCATTACTTCAATGCCGCGTTCAAACCTCTAATGCATATTTAAGTGGTAGTATTAAAAAACAGCGTGTCAACTGCCATTGATGTGCGATGTAGGGCACTGACCCTTTGAACGCATTATCATGTCATTGGACCCATTAACTGGAGCCATTTCTGTTGCTCTTAATTGGGTTGTGCGGCGTGTGGCAGTTGCGAGTGGTTACAGTTTATGCTGTGAATTATAATAACAATAATATCAGTTAGTGCTGCAGAGATCTATACGGGTGCCCAATACATACGCTCGGTGACTGCTGAGAGCATCATGTCTCTTCAACTCGTCACCCCTCCCCTTTAAAAGTAATAGGGGTTTAATTTATGAGGTCAGAATCAGCTTTGTGGTCACTACTCTGCCTATGCCTCTTAATTAAATGGAGAGTCTCCTTCCAAAGCAGTGTTGCTGGGCTGGTTCTGCTCATGAAAAAACATGCTGTTCCCTGAAAATCAATTTTTTTAAGTGTCTGGCCCTGAAAAAGAAACCCAATACATCCTATCTGCTTTTGATAGGAAACTGCAACCTTTTTTTTTTTTTTAATTTTTTTTTATAATTCTTATTTTTTTTCCTTTTAAAAAATTGGATGTCAGAATTCATTTGGACTAAGGCCAGGGTATTTTATGGCAAGTTTCAGCAGCTGAAAATATTTGCATCTGATTTATAAAGTTTTTGCAAATCGATGTAAATGTGAGACAGAGCCTCACGACGGTGGCACTGCCTGCCATGCTGTTACAATTAGAGGCTGGCCCACACCAAGTCCCTGGCATGGACGTGGCCTCAACGCTGGATCTTGAGCTGTGCTTCCAGGGGCCAAACCAAACCTCTAGGTCCTAACACTCCTGAAAGGCAGAGATTTCTGGAGCCGGTTCAACATTTTATAGACAGGATCCATTTCCAATAATTAGTACTGTTGTCTTTAAATATCAGTGGAAGTCATGATGTTTTATCATTTGCAGCTGGCCATGCATCAGTACCCTTCTCACTGGTCTGGTGCTCCCAAAGAACAGATAATTAAGAACAAGGAAAACAGACTCCAAGCAAATGCCAAATTAAACATCCAAATGCAAAGCGTGTAGTAATTGCAATAGTAACAGTGGTGCTGACAGCAACAATCATTTCTAGCCTAGCAGTTTTGTTTATAAAAATGTTAGGGAAAGGTGCAGAGCTGGAAACAAATAACTTTACCTCAGCCCTTTTATTGAAAAAACATAATAAAGTGCAAGCCAAGAAGTAAATTCATTGCAAGTCATATTAAAGGTTTTGGACCAAAGTGAAGCTGTTACAAACTACATCTGTAAAAATTGTGTAATTATTATGGGTGGGTAAAATCTGGCAAGAATTATTTTCTTAAGTAAAGCGTAAAAGAGAACAGATGTGCTGTAACTGACACATTTATTTTTTGCCAGTTTCACTAATTCTGTACAAAAAGTTGATCTCATTTATCATATTATTCAATGGCTTTCAAATTAGCAAGGCAACAGTGACTGTTTTTTTTTGCTGTCCCACTTTTAATGCCTGAGAAAAAAAAAAGGGGGGGAAGGTTGTCTCACAGAAAGAAAATTAATTTGTTTTATTGGGCACTGAAAACCCAAGTCTTTTGTCAAATGGAGAAGAAAACATATATTTGGAGGGAGAGCTAGGTCACTAGTTAAATGTCAAGGTCTGCTAAAATCAAAAGGTAGGAGGGGTGGGTGACAATGAAATCTAAGTAGAAAACCATAAATGTAAAGAAACACCACTAGTTCTGGGCTGGGGTGGAATGAGAAAAATGGCCAAAGACAAAGATAGGCAGCCTGGGTCTGGAAGTAATTACGGCCAAGTGAAGACAACTGAATTCCATATTACTTTGGTGGATGTCTGTAAAGGCAGTTTGGGGAGGTATTTTGGTAAGGTTTACTTTTTGGAGCTTAGCAACATAAATTTGTTGTCACTGAACTATTAAATAAAATAGACACATGTTGGCAAAGAGTGTGCAGCTGAGGGATGGAACTGATTAAGGGACAGCCTATGAAATAATAGCTTAAATGGGCCCACTGCAGGATTTTAATATCCCATGACAACACTCAATTGTCAAATTCTGCTGGAGTGTCCAGGATGCTACTAAAATTAAGCCAGAAATTCCTAGATTTATTCTTTTTTTCTTTTTTTTTTTTTTTTTTTTACAGCTAAGAACAGGAAATGCCAGTAAGCTGTGAGAATCGAAGCAAGAAACAAGAAACTGGGAAGAAAAGAGGATGGCCTAAAATTTTATGAGATTTCTGCCATTAAATCTATAACAAATGTCTTTCACCTACACACGATAAAGAGGCAATGTGGGATTTTAATTGGACTTTTGGCTTTTCTTCATTTGATTTAAACCTAGGTAGAATTTCAAACAATAACACTGGAACACCTGGTTAACACGTTAGATGATATGTATAGTTGTAAATTGTGGTTTTAATAGGTGCTCACTGGGGGATTGCAAAGGGTCCCATTGTTCGGCTTGGCAGATATTAAAAAAAGTTCATGAACTACTGGGATTTAAAACCCACTCGCATGATTTCAATATTACTCCAGTAATGTAATTTGATAATTTGACCCAACTTGCGGCCAATTTGTGGACAGAGAAATCTAATGGTCACATAACGTGATTAAAGTACCCTGATACGGGACCAAGCACAACGCCCGTTTGAATTTATTGCAACAGGCCGAGCTGGGGAACAGCAACAGTTACTGAAATCTGATAATCATCATATTACATGGGCATAATCAAAGAAACACGCAGAGGAAGTCTGCTTCCAAGAACAAACACAACCCACAAATACTCTGCGCATTTCTCCATTGCAAGAACGACGTAGGTTAAAACATTTTTGGCAAATAAGTTTCCCTTCCCTTTCCAGCTCAGTAACAAGGATTTATCAGGCTTAAAAGAGACCAGACGCTTGAAAGGATTTTTTTCTTTTTAATGGTTTTACAAAACTTAGGGTTTTTTTGTGCCGATTATGTTCTGACTTCAGGCCTTCTGCATAGTCAGCAAAGATAGGATGGCCAAATGGGAAGAGTCACTAATGGAGCTAGTTTGGATCAGAAGAGCACATTTGAAGGAAATCATGGAGTTGTTCTCAATTACTGCACCATGTTTCAGATTGCAGAGAGGTTCTGGAGAGTGTGAGCTTGAGGCAACTCAACTTTGCCTGTGCCCTTGGGATCTGACTGTGACTGATCCTATAGCTCTACCCTCCACTAAAGGTTGACGAGATCAGTGTGATGTCATCATCTGGTTGAGAGGACTATGAGTAAAAATCCACATGGGTGATAGGGTTTAGCACCATGTTTGGTGCTGATGCTGTGCCTCCTGACCAGGACCAAGTGTGTGTAGTGAAGAAGCAAACTCACTTCAGGGCACCAGGTGAAAGGACAGGCTTGGTTAGAGGGACCACTGGCAGTGGCAGGGGTGGTCCATCAGCAGCACAGCCGTAAAGCAGGTAATGCAAGCATGGGTCCTCAGCACCAGCTGCCTTCACCTAAAGACCTCATCCTGTTACCCCCTGCGCTGTCCCAAAGCCTCTCATACTCAGAGTCTTTGAACTTGCCTCTGCTACCAATTTAAACACTAGAGTTGGCAAAGTGAATTCAGGCTGTGAATATCTCCCCTTTTAGAGTTGCTATGGAAGAGACCTTAGAGATCCAGTTTTAAAATTACAGAGCTCTATTTTTATTTTTTTTTTTTAACCAGGAGCATTCCCTTTATTGTACCTCTCCTTTAATTTTATCAGATATTTGCCCTTATTTTCTATACATTTTTGTTGGGTTTCTTGATTGAGTTAGAATAACCTCAACACTCAAACTTTCCCCACATCTCCTCTTCCCTTTCTGCTCCTGCTGTAACCATGCACTTTGCTTTCCTCCTCCACGCTCCCACTCAGAAATCTTTCATAGATAACAAGACCTCCCCTAGGCCCTGATTCAGCAGAGCACTTAAGCATGTGCTTAACTTTAAATACCTTTGTAAAAGCTTTTGCTGAATCAGGATCTTCGCGTTTCTCCTCATCTAACTGCTGTTCTCCCATGGTTATTTCAGTATCTGCTTACAGGAAAATCTGAGCTCTGAGTTCATGGATGATGTCAGCAGGTTTTTTTGCCCCATCCAGCTGAAGTTTTTAGATGCACTCAGCACAAGAGCGAGGCAAACAGCGTGCAGGAGGTAATCCAATGCCCGTCAGGCTCCATACTCTGCTTTTATCTGTTAAAAAGTTTTGAATGCTGCTACTATCGGCTCAGTTCCACCAATGGCTTGTAGTGGGAAGGATGACAACCCTCCTAGGGTAAACTGGCGCTAAAAAATGTGTGGTGGTACATCTCAGTTTCCACTAAGAAATTTAGATCTGAATATCAGCCACATGAAACAGCTTGATTTTTACAAATTTGGTCCAAATAGTTGAGAAATGGCCATGCAGCCACTTTTTTTTTTTTCCCCTAATAACTGCTAAGTATGGCTGTTTTAGAAAGGAGGTTATTGTCTTTAATAAACTGTTGATACATAAATGTCTAATTCCCTTTGCCAGGAGGCAGCAGGGCAATGAGTCTGTAATTCATTTTAAAAGATATCATGGACCAGTGAAAATATGTGTGTAATTATTCACTGCAACTGGAGTCAGCTGTAGTCCATACCAATCACGCCAACCACTTCATTTTGAATATTTCTTTGAATACTCTGTTTTTATACATTGCCTTTTACTTTCAAACTGGGAGTACACAAGAAATTTTTAAGCTGCATGGTGGATTGCAGTCATAGTGGGATTTATAATCTTTCTGGTAGAAGGAGGAGCTCACATGCAGGTCTCTGTGAACACACCTCAGTAAACTGGAAAGTACAGGGCAAACACAGAGGTCCCAAATGATACTGGATGGACTTTTTTTTCTCTCCACTAAATATTTTATACACATTCAAGTTAAGTAAGCAACAGATCAAGATTTTTTTTTTCCCATGCAGTACTTTGATGAATTGTAAATTCTTTTTTTCCCTTCTTTTCCTGTCTCAGATGAGAGAGGAAGT
>VYZU01077484.1:91357-94457 GCA_013401355.1 Ceyx cyanopectus
TGCAAACCAAAAGGCAAGGATAACTTGATCAGACCTGGGATTTTAAATGAAGTCTGGTTAGCAGAGGTGTTTAAGAAAAAAACCCTTCAACCTACTTGTAGGTTTGCCCCAGCCTGCTTTTTGATGTCACCTCAATCAGGTTGGGATGGTTGAGCATGGTGGGGCATGGCAGAACCATGCAGACCTATTGCTGCAGCCTCTGGATCCCAATCCTGCAAGATGTTTCCTACCCAAATACCTGGGACCTCCACTTCATTTTGAGCACCCGAATACCCCAGGCGTGTGTTTGAAGCTCTACGTCAAACCAAGCCATGTGTGGACACCTGTCTTCTGGGGCAGCTTCTTGCAGTAGAATGAGCCAATTAACATACTCAACATCTTCCAAACCCTGACCTGAGTCCTTAAAAACCAGTTCACCCAGCACTTACACTCACTGCTGAGATGATTTTTGGCTTCTGCAGTGGCACACAGACAAGAGGTGAGCATTTGTAATGGCTGTGCCATGGCTTTTAACTGCTGCCAATTTATTGTATTTGGAGGAGGAGCAGTTTAACAAGTCTGCTACCAACAAACAGCACAATTTGCAGGCGTCTCTTTTGCCAGTCACGGTCAAGAGGAAAATAATTTCCATATGCTGGCCTTGTGTCTTGATTTTTATAGGGGTCAGAGGGATTTTTATTCCCTGGAGAAAAGCTTCATTTTCTTAAAAAAGAAAAAAGCTACGCTCTGAATTTCCTTAAAACCTTGGATTTAAACCAAGAATCAGAGATTTAATTCTTCTCTTAAGTAACAATTAGGACAAGATAATATTTATTTATTTGAAAATATCCTCTGTAGCTTTACAACAAATGGTTAGAGCACAATGCAATCCTCCTCCATACACGAAGCATCTTTTTAATATGCCCTATCATGAAATTAATTGGACATTAAATAGCAGGAGAAAGACATATAATAAAACCTGCAGTTATCACAGTTCCCAGTGTGACAATACCCAGAGGTTCGAAGGTTTAGTTAAGCTCCAAAAGTTTAAATACTTTTCCAAACCTCGTCGGGCTAGAAAGGAGCAGGTTTTCGCCTCAGGATTCCCAGTATTCCTGGGTTTGGCCGTGGCTAGGCAGTCTGTCAGAAAAGCCTTTGTTACAAACCTCCACTAATCCCACTTGTGTCAAAACTGAGGAAATGCAGTGCTGGTGCCGCGGCAGCGCAGAGAGGGAAGTTAATCATTTGGACTTTTCAGGGAAAAAAAAAAAAGCACATCAAAAAAATCAAAAAGGGGTTTGGAATTCTTCCTATCCAAAATATACCCTGTCCTGATTAGACTTCAGAAGAAAAAAGATTGAGCCATTTTAAAATTTTATTTATTTATTTCTTAAATCGCTATTTGAGGAAGTGGGAAAGCTCTGTCCAAAGCTTAAACATGCCAGCTGTGACAGAGTACTTTAAAATCTTTTGCAGGAAGAATCAAAGCTTCTTAAGTTCTTTTTTTTTTCTCTCCCCCCCTTTTTTTCTTTTTTTTTTTTTTTTCTTATTTTGGGGCTGTTTGGCCAGCTTTAACTGGGTTTCTGTGTGTGCAAAACAAGCGAGTCCAAAGTGTAAAAGGATGTTGAAATGATACCAGAGGCCTCTTAAATTAAAAGCTAGATGCCCTCATTTCCTTTCTGTACCCATGCCATCATTGCCTTGTGTTTTCCAGAAACCCAGGCTGTCTTCTTCTGGTGTGTCGAATGTATATGATCATATACGTTGATATATAGATCTTCTATGTTGATATATGATGCTTTATGATTCTACAATTCTATATGGTGTGGCAGGGGGTTCAGCCATATGGGTATATAGAGAGGAATGAGCACCTGAGACTCTGTAGTACCTAAACCAGATCTCCAAAATCAAATATATATTTAAATAAACACCTTACTTTTAGCAAAACCTTAGACTTTGAAAATCAAGGAGACACTTAAAATAGCTGTAAAAAAAAAATCTTCCCTAAAAAGAAAGGGAAAACCCCCAAACCTAATCTTTGTATTATTCTATGAAGATTTTGCATCTGGGTATTCCTAACTGTCCCATTACACTGTGCACAGACACCAGTCTGGGAGCAAAACCCTTCCTTCGAGAGCATTACAGTTGTGCGACAATATGGCTCATCCCTGACTTTATTTTTGACTTCCTCTGAGAATTAAACAGATTGAAACGTACTGGGTGTGGGAGTGGAGGGATAAACATCTTAATTAACTGCCCGGAGAGCACTGTTCCTAACTGGGTTGGCAGAAAGTTGTCTCCAATGGGACTTTTGTGGTCCAGAGGCAGAGAATAAGGCATGGATGGCAATGATAGAATCACAGAATTGTTTAGGTTTGGAAAGACCTTTAGGATCATCGAGTCCAACCATTAACCCAGCACTGCCAGGGCACCACTACCCCATGACCCTCAGTGCCACATCTGCATGTCTTTTAAATCCCTCTGGTGGTATCAGGAAAGGTTCATCAAAAGCCTAAGCCAGCCATGATAACAAGTTTGAATTTAAAGACCAAATATGAAAGCTGCTTAGAAGAGTATCAAAAGTCCTTTGAATATTTGCATTGCTTTTTTTTTGAGGTGTATCTATGCATTTGGTCCCAAATAATTTAAAGTTTTTTGAACCCCCTAATCTGACCTTTTCCAGTGCCTTTGTCTAGACCAGAGATGTTAGGCATGGAATGACTCAAAAATTAGCATGGTATGACTCAAAGACAGGCCTGATGCTAAGTGGTGGAGAATCTCTTATTCCAGCTGAACAAATGGCAACTGCCAAATATTTGCCAATCCAAAAGCAGAATTCAGGAGATTTCCTTTTAAAATGCTCCTTCAGCTCCCTCTTGAGACTGGTTTGGCTTGAGCCTGAAGAGGCAGTTATTTAAGCACTTGAAAGAGACTAAAGGCTCAAGTCTAATCTCAAATACTCAAATGCATATCACCAGGTATCTCAAGAAATCCATGATTTTAGTTGCACATGCATGCCCAGGAGTATATATTCCAAGACACGCAGTGATGCAAACCCACGGATCAGAGATTAGAAATGAGCTGCAACTGTTGAACTCAAATTTATGTGGTTTTTTTTTTT
>VYZU01077484.1:95140-100140 GCA_013401355.1 Ceyx cyanopectus
TTTTTTTTTTTTTTTCTTATTTTGGGGCTGTTTGGCCAGCTTTAACTGGGTTTCTGTGTGTGCAAAACAAGCGAGTCCAAAGTGTAAAAGGATGTTGAAATGATACCAGAGGCCTCTTAAATTAAAAGCTAGATGCCCTCATTTCCTTTCTGTACCCATGCCATCATTGCCTTGTGTTTTCCAGAAACCCAGGCTGTCTTCTTCTGGTGTGTCGAATGTATATGATCATATACGTTGATATATAGATCTTCTATGTTGATATATGATGCTTTATGATTCTACAATTCTATATGGTGTGGCAGGGGGTTCAGCCATATGGGTATATAGAGAGGAATGAGCACCTGAGACTCTGTAGTACCTAAACCAGATCTCCAAAATCAAATATATATTTCAAATAAACACCTTACTTTTAGCAAAACCTTAGACTTTGAAAATCAAGGAGACACTTAAAATAGCTGTAAAAAAAAAATCTTCCCTAAAAAGAAAGGGAAAACCCCCAAACCTAATCTTTGTATTATTCTATGAAGATTTTGCATCTGGGTATTCCTAACTGTCCCATTACACTGTGCACAGACACCAGTCTGGGAGCAAAACCCTTCCTTCGAGAGCATTACAGTTGTGCGACAATATGGCTCATCCCTGACTTTATTTTTGACTTCCTCTGAGAATTAAACAGATTGAAACGTACTGGGTGTGGGAGTGGAGGGATAAACATCTTAATTAACTGCCCGGAGAGCACTGTTCCTAACTGGGTTGGCAGAAAGTTGTCTCCAATGGGACTTTTGTGGTCCAGAGGCAGAGAATAAGGCATGGATGGCAATGATAGAATCACAGAATTGTTTAGGTTGGGAAAGACCTTTAAGATCATCGAGTCCAACCATTAACCCAGCACTGCCAGGGCACCACTACCCCATGACCCTCAGTGCCACATCTGCATGTCTTTTAAATCCCTCTGGTGGTATCAGGAAAGGTTCATCAAAAGCCTAAGCCAGCCATGATAACAAGTTTGAATTTAAAGACCAAATATGAAAGCTGCTTAGAAGAGTATCAAAAGTCCTTTGAATATTTGCATTGCTTTTTTTTTGAGGTGTATCTATGCATTTGGTCCCAAATAATTTAAAGTTTTTTGAACCCCCTAATCTGACCTTTTCCAGTGCCTTTGTCTAGACCAGAGATGTTAGGCATGGAATGACTCAAAAATTAGCATGGTATGACTCAAAGACAGGCCTGATGCTAAGTGGTGGAGAATCTCTTATTCCAGCTGAACAAATGGCAACTGCCAAATATTTGCCAATCCAAAAGCAGAATTCAGGAGATTTCCTTTTAAAATGCTCCTTCAGCTCCCTCTTGAGACTGGTTTGGCTTGAGCCTGAAGAGGCAGTTATTTAAGCACTTGAAAGAGACTAAAGGCTCAAGTCTAATCTCAAATACTCAAATGCATATCACCAGGTATCTCAAGAAATCCATGATTTTAGTTGCACATGCATGCCCAGGAGTATATATTCCAAGACACGCAGTGATGCAAACCCACGGATCAGAGATTAGAAATGAGCTGCAACTGTTGAACTCAAATTTATGTGGTTTTTTTTTTTGTTTTTTTTTTTTAAATAAATCAGTATTGTGACCTTCCCAAACAGTATAATTGTTTAATTTCAGTGTTGTGAAGAATACTGAATTTCTAAATGTTGGGTGAACCACATGCATGTTAATTCTTAAAAAATAACTCTTTCATTTGTTATTACAATGGATTGATTTTTCTTTCTTTCTGGTTGTACAAATACACTTTGGAGCTTAACAGTTTAAAGTACTTGTGAAATCTGTAAAATCAGACCAGCATTCATTAGTGGAGTTGAATATCACTCTTCTAGTTGCAAAACCATTTATATACAATATTTTCTTATGTATTCTAAACACCAGGAGATAGCTATGAGATTCTCAGCAGCTGTAGTTTTTTGAAATTACTCTTAATTAAAACACCCTGGCAAATCTTGGTAGTTTATAAGTTGATTTTTTGCAAGACAGAGTCAGGAAATAATTTCTGGTTTCCTTCTCTTTTGTACTAACTTCAAATTATGCTTGTGGCGTCCTTTAGCACACACTTTAATTTAGTTTTTAAGCTGTTATGGGAAAGGTAGGTATTTGTGAGCTGAGTGCAGTTTCTCCACACAGTTCCAATAGTTCCCACCTCCCCTTGCTCTTGCTACATGCAAAGTTACAATGGAATGTGAAAGCCTTGGTCTGCCTAATATTAGCCTTGACCTTTGGATCATCTGGAAATAAAAACAAGGGATTTTCCAGCTCAGAATAATGAATGAACTTTGCTATTTAGGAACTATAAGCAAACTTGTGTCCCTCGTGTATTCAGAGGGTTCCAAATAAAGCTTTCAGAATGCCCGTGCAAATCTGATTTCATCAGTTCTTGTGCTGCACCACGCCAAGAGAAGCTAAGTCAAACAGCCCACAAATGGAATCTATTCTTCCCATCACTCATCTAAAGAAACATGGACTTTACAGAGTCCTGGGGATAAAGGGTACCCTTTGGACAGCAACATCTTGTGGAGGTGCACCTTGCCAAGCACTAACAACATCAAATCTTTTGGCGTGTGGCCCATCCTTCTGGCAAGGGCTGGGATAGGAGGGGATGCTCACCCAGAATGGGTACCACCTGTGCTCCAGTCCTCTCCAGTATCAAGTGGAACAGCCTCCCCTTGCACAGGCCTTGAGGAGAAAATGGGGATTTCTGGCAAAACCAGCCAGAGCACGTCTTGCTCTTGATAGGCCTGAAAAATGTGGCGTGAGGATTTTTCCACCCAGGCAAAGGGTGTTTTTCAAGGACAAGATTACTAAGAATAAAATGGGCTTCTCCAGCTTTGAGCACATTTGGCTGTTGTTTAATATTTTATTTGTTTAGCACCTATCACGCACAAACAAACACAGAAGGTTTTCACCCTTCAAATGTAGAAAGACATGGCTGTCATGACCAACAAGCAGTAATGGGAAAAATAAAAGGAGAAAGAAGCTCAGATGTTGCAGCCGCAGGATCGTGTGCTTTTTCACAGCATTATTTCTGCACTTTGCAGGTGGGGGTTGGTTGCCTGTTGCTTGTGCTGCGCTGTTTTTCTTGTCTTTAACCTGGTTTCCAAGTGAAATGAGGCTTAAACGATTGCACACTCTGTAGGAGCATCTGTCAGTCTGTCAGTCCTCCCAGGAACCTTTTTAACCTGTTGTACATTTTCAACCATATTCCACAGAACATAGTCAAATTGATGGGACTTCTTCCCACGGCTGCAGATTTTCTGTGGGATGAGTACATTCCATGATTCTGTGATTCTTTATCCTTACTGGTTCAAAGATGGCATCACTTGTAAGGTCTGCATTGTTTGGTGGTGCTTGGTTCATGGTTGCACAGCAGTAAAACCTGTTCTACCAAGCTTGAGAAAAAGATAACCCTGTGAATGACTATTTAACCTGGAGCTCAAGTTCAAGTCCTCCTCTTCACCATTCTCAGCCCCTTAAGCATTACCTACTTACAGAACATGAAAATTGGAGATAAACTGATTTTTTCCAATGGACAAAATGTCAGAATTGAGCAAACTGCAGGCACCACTTGGTCTGTGCTTCCTCATCTCTTTTGGGGATTCTGAGGAGTTTGGATTCTGACTTCTCCATGCCCTCCTCTTCCTTCCTCATTTGGATCCAGTGAGCAGAGTGAGGACAAGCAGCACCATTAAATCGGAGGGTCTCGTATGCCTCAAGCAACAGCAAATGTGGCCGTGCCTCCGTGATTTATTGCAGCGTCAGTGTTCATGTCGTTATTGTTAGGGGAGCTGTAACTATTTAAAGTCCCCATTTTCATATAGCTTGTCCATAAAAATTCACTCCAGGTTGGAGACATTCTCCGCAAAGGAATAGTTTAAATGAGTGGGGGAAAAAAAAATAAAAATTGTACCATGTTTTTTTGGAGGTTTTATGTCATTCTGCCGTAGGTGTTTTGTATCATACATTTTGGCTTGTGTGTTTTTTTTTTTTTCATGAAGGTCACATAAAAAGGGATTGAAATTGAAAAAAAAAATAAATAAGGCCAGTTAACTATCAGAAAGCATGTAAAAATAAAAGATGGGTGTAAATATATAGTGACCGACAATAAGAATGTTCAAAAATTGCAACAATTGAGAACACGTTTCAGAATATTCCAATCGTGTTTCTTCCCTGGAAATATGAATTTTGCCTTGCGTTTCAAAACCAGCAAAGTGAAGTGATAGAGCCCAAATTCGAAGTTAAATGAGATTTGTATAAAACCCCAGTAAGCTCTTTTTTGAGGCTATATCTCTGCATTATGGTACAGTTTGACCTGGGAACGGTCTTCAAGCTACAGAACCTCACTCTAGTCAGATAGATAATGCCATGGGGCTACATTAGACCTTAGTCTCTGAGAAAGATGTAGCACTCCATCTGTTTCCTGAATTAACCACGAACCAGATGAAATCCAATCCTCTCTGGCCTTTCTTATCTAGGGGGGATAATAGACACGGTTCAATACATCCCGCTTTATGCTGATTCAGATTTCTGGAGTGAGGCTGGGAAAGGAAAAGAAAGACAGTTTCAACCAAGATACTGCTTTTGCCCACTTGATCTCAGCATCTAAATAAGAGGAGCTGGTATAAAACTAGTTCTGTCACTACCTGAGGTAGTGCTAAAGTCCTTTATGTGTACAGCTCAAGTGTGACCATTAGAAATTTAGAAGTATATAATGAGTTTTAAATACATATTTAATATTGCTGGCACGCATAAAGTTTGGGGTGATATCAGCTCTTCCTTCTGCTCCTGGAATCACACTACCAGCATCAGCAAGACAACAGAAGGTCTTGGAATAAAGGTGCTTAGTTTTATATCAGCAACTAGGAAGTTCTGAATGTCTTGCGGCTAATATAATGATAATGTTTTTCATCTACAATAAGGTGTTTACCATCTGTGTTAAAGGAGCTCTAAAACTGGATTTG
>VYZU01077484.1:105140-120788 GCA_013401355.1 Ceyx cyanopectus
CGTTCCCAGCACTGCCGAGTGACAGCTTTATTGTTAAATAAAACAAATTAATTGCTCCAACTGTCTTAACTAGTTGCTAGAAATGAAATTCTTCGCTTGTTTAGCTGCCAAAAATAATGACAGAAATATAAACATGTTACAAAAATGAGGGTTTCTCAGGAAAGCTAAATATAATAGGCCTAATTTTGCCCTGGGCAGATGCACTGGGGCACTTCCCAGTGACTTCTGAGAGAATTTCTTGAGTGTTTTTAAAGAAGAGCATTTCCCCCCACACTTGACACGTGAAGTGCACATCCCGCATCTTCATTTTCACTCTTCGCTCAACTCTGCGCGTACCTTTGTGCATTTCTCTTTGCCCAGAGACTGTTCATAATAACTTTACAGTTTACTCATGTTCTTTACAATGAATGTCTCCCCGTGAAAGGATTTCCTGCAGACCTTAGAAGGAGAAAAACTATTTTAAGATTGCTCAATGCTTTGAAAAGCTTGGCTGAATTCTTTGCAATCAGGAAAATCCGATACCCCTGTCCTTGCACAGACAAGCATGTGCACGCTTCCCTGGTAAATGGACAGAATTGGGGAGCCTCTGGAGCTAGAGAAAAAGGTACAGGGAACATCCTGATGAGGTAAAAGGAGGAGTAATTTAATTGTCTAACTCCTTCTGTGCTCGAGAATATCAGACAGATGGGGAGGATAAAACAAGGAGCTCAATAATTAATTTTCATGTTCCTCACTAGTGGGACCTCTTTAATCCCTGTTCCTGTGATTATAGAGAAAGGTTGGATTCTGAAGTTTCACTCATTAGCTACGTGTTGTATGAAAATACCTGTATTTTCAAAAGGAATAGTGACAAGAATGAAAAATTTCCGCTATTAAAAATATCTTGGTGTCAGGGACTTTTGTGAAAGAACAAAAACTCTCTGATTCCCTCAGATAAATAATGAAACAGATGGTTGTTGGGGGGTTAAAGGTCAAACCTTCCCTGTTGACTAAAACACAAGGTTGACTTAAAAGATTTTCTGAAGTTATTCAAGATGCAGCACAGCAGCCTGTGTCTCCTGCCTCTTAATGAAACGAGGTGGGCTTCCTTAAAACCACCGGCGGGGGCAGGTACGTTCAAGTGGCTCATCTGAAGAAGGCTGGCACCCATTCGAGCACTTCTGCAAACTGCATCCATAATAAAGGATATCGGTGAATAATTAAGCGGACTTGTCCGGGGATATAGGTTATCCGAAAGGATAAGTATTAAGATTTAATCCACTTCCTAAAAGAGCTGCTCACTGCCAACCCGAAAAGGGAGTTGCTAAAGTCATCGTGGAAAACTCTGAAATCTCGAGAAAATGATCAATAACGTGATTTGGAAAAATGGAAAGAAAACAAACAAATGCTGTCTATAGGGTTAAGCTGCTGCATTCATTAGCAGACTCCTATTAAAGGAGAAGAGGGTGTTTTTAAGGCAGCATATAGACTAACTAAAGAGGCAGATGCTCTAACTCGTATGATTCGACATAATTTTAGCGCAAATTGTGCAATCACTCAAACACACAAACATTTCAAGGTAATTTTCGTAAATCCCCATTGTGATCTAATTCCTTATTAAGGAGAATAAAGCAGGCTGCCATTGTAATTCATCAGCCCTTTGCACCGCAGAGCAACTGCTGGAGTTCATTTCATGGTTTTTGCTGAAAAAAAATATAGCCTCGAATTTCTGGAATTACTAACAACAACCTTCGACTAAAGATCTACTTTCATTTATTTTATTTTTTTCCAAAGAGAATTTAAAGCTAGATTAAAAAAAAAATAAAAATCTAGCTACAATCTAAGGAGATCAATCTAAGGATCAAATCCATGGGCACTATGAAATGGCCTTCAAGTTACAGCACATAGCAGAGGACATGTCTAAGCTTCTCTTTAAGAATTTTGCAGAGCAGCAACATGCCACTTTAAGGGCACTCAGCATTTATTGTCATTGTCCTCCTAAACACAGTCAAACATCCCTTCCTCATCTGGAGTTAGACTTGGCTTCCACAACCTTCTCCAGACCACCTCCAAAGGTTGTTTCACCTTGAGATGTTTCCAGACCATAGGTTCCCATGACAGGAAGGTTTGGAGATTTTGTGTGTGAGATCTTGCAGGGTGCTTCAATGATCCACAGAAAAGAAGGTAGGGTAAATTATTTTTATCCTATGGAAGATGTTATTATTACCATGAAATTTTTCTATCATGATGAAAGGCAGCCTTCCCAGAATGGAAAGGAGGAAAAATCAGCCTGATTTCCTCAAAAAATAAGTGTGATGGCCAAGAAGTGTTTAAAAGTCAAGACTATTGCCCAGGGAAGCTGTTGGTGCTCCATCCCTGGAAGTGTTCAAGCTCACGTTGGATGGAGCTTTGAGCAACCTGGTCTAGTGCAAGGTGTCCCTGCCTGTGGCAGGAGGGTTGGGACTGGATGATGTAAAAAATGCCTTCCAACCCAAACCATGCCATGATGATTCTATCCTCCAAACTGAACAAAGCAGACCCTCTTGTGCAGCTCCCCCTCCTCCTCTTTACAACAGAGCTATTTCCAGTCTGCATATGGAAAGTGAGGATGAAGTAAAGCCCAGGGTAAAAAACTCGTGTGGGTGTATCCACGTGTGCCCATGAGCACGTGAGCACATTTCTGTGTGATCACACACGTACCAACACATTCATCCTCATTTGTTACTGCCACCAGTGCTATTATAAATGGCCACGCTTGCAGCAGCAGTCACGTGGGTGCAATAAGCAAGACAAATAAAAACCTCTTGCATGGTAATTTACAAATAAAAGTTCATTTTCCTTTAAAGGAGGCACACAGCCTTGTGTGTGTGTGTGTGGAGAGGGAATTCCTCGACTTCACCGCCAAAGAGGCAAGGGACGTCGTGCCATAATTTGACCTAATTTTTGTCTAAATACAAAATGACCTGTTACAGCATCCCAGGGAGAATATGAATTAGCCCAGGTCAATAGGAGGTCAAATAGATAGGGTGCTAAAATCCCTTTACTACTTTGTAGTCTCTTATGCTAATTCAGTTCCCTTCTCTGTGATAAACAAAGCCAGTTGAAAGTAGATAGCATCACACAGTGATGGGTCCCAAAGCTACAATTTAATACAAATCTAGTAATTCCATTATACAACATATCCAGTTCATTTAGAGGCAACGAATACTTAAGAAGGTCCAGGATTGAAATACCTTAGCTGATACTTAAAAAATATAAATAAGCCAGCAAAATTTCATTTGGCACATAAACCTAATAGATATGCATGACAGAAATTCTGGCTGTCCTCTAAAATGATGCTCAAACACAAATCGTAGGTCCTAGGTCCTTGTGCACCAATGTCACAGGGTTTTCAGCCACATAATCAGTAGATACATGCATTTAAAAAAAAAAAAAATCCTCATTGTTCTCTCTTTGCAAAAAGTGATATTACACGAGTCTAATGAGAATTACTGATTTAATAAAGCTGAACCTTTGGCAGTGTTTTACAGGCTGTGCTTTTCACCTTGGAAGGTTCTTTGCAATGGTCTCCAGCCAAACCCCTCTCAAGGACATGTAACACCTCTGGGGCAGAGGAGGGAAGGGTGGCATTGGCTGGGAGCATCGAGGCAAACTGAAGCTCTGGGGAGGTGCCACTGTGTCTCTGATATTAACAGGGAGGCAGACAGTCTGAGGCTGAGGAGGAGCCTCCTGACTCACTGCTTTGCAGGTAACTGTGAGCAACCTCAGAGAAATTGCCTTGCAAAGTCTCAGGGTTATTAGGAGCTACATAAAATTAGGTAGGAGGGTTGTACACTACTAAAGAGACAATTAGAGAGAAAGACCTAGGAAAGAAATGCTATGAAGAGCTGAAGACTCAATGCTGCTGGCCTATGTGCTCTCCAAGAGAGCAGGTTAGGGCAGGAAAGCCCCAGACAACTTTTATGAATGTTTAAAAACTGCTGGATTTATGTCTGGTGAACAGGAGTGTAATGCTGGTTATTAGGCAGAGAGGGAGAGAAACTGCAGAGTAGCACAGGGGAAGAGACACAAAAATCAGAGAATCCCAGACTGTCTGAGAAAACCTGGGAATCACAGGGGAACAGAATTCATACCTGTCCCAGGAGAAAAATGAGTGTAAATACTTAGAATAGAAATCTCTGACTGCCCAAATATGAATCTGTACCAGTGCAGCTCAAGATGTGAACACAATCTCCATAAACAACTTGTGATATCTGATGGATGAGGACAAGCGGAGTAGTTTCAAAGCACCAAGAACCAGACAATCATCTCATTTTAACAGCCTTGGGTTCAATGTACAGTATCTACTGGAAACTTTTTATTTAGAGCTTAAACTGTTATAAACAATCCTGGCTTCTGTTCATATCCACCATTAGCTGCTAACATTATGAGGGAGGGAGGAAATTATCCCTTTAAGATCATGGAAGAGGCAGTTGAAAGCAGCAGTTCTTAAGTGCCAAGGTTCAGGTAGCACAATGCTCATTGGGACTCAGATATGGAAAGCAGACATTTGTCAGGCTCCTCGGCTTTGAGAATTTCGTGAACTTGTCTAACATAAATTATCAAGGATTAACAATGAAAAGTGAGGTGGTTATTCAACTTCAGGCATCTAACCTAGGTGTCTAAATGAGAGACATGTGCTCGTCAAGGATATTCCTGTGAAGGCAATCTGTGCTCCCTTCCATTTTTCCCATGCTGTTGATACTTCTTCAGGCTACAAGAGAATTTAACCCTCCCGGTTGCAGTTTCTCTCAGTTTTAGCAAGTTCTATCCAGTGGCTGGGTATAAAAGTTCATGTCTCCTACAGTTTTGATTTGGATTCCAGGTTTCAATCTGAATCTCCAGGCAGATACCTTCCAGCTAAGATCAGGGCTTTAGGTCTCACTTAAAAATGACAGGTCTGAGCTTCATTAACAGGGACGCACTGGAAACACCTTTCAGTCAGTTTTGGCTGAGATCAGAGAGCTGCTAAAATCAACCTGCTTAGGGAACAAGCCACAAGAGAAGTCATCAAAAGCCTCCAAAGAGCAATGGAAGTAATCCTCTAGCCATCAAAGCGCTGAAATGCAGGGTTTGCTGTAACTCCCCATTGCAGGAGGTATGGTTCACAGAGAGAAGACCCCCAGCATGGGCCCTTCCCTGCTCTTTTCTAAGTCTGGGTGACCTGTGGCTCATTAAGAGATGGGAGCTAATTGAAGAGGAGGTTGGGCTTCAGTAGGGTTAGTCTCCCAGCAGCTGCAGCATGTTAGTCCTTTTCTCCCAGATAAAAGAAGGGTGGCAGGAAGGTTTGGTTAGAGGTTGTGGGTTGTTTGGAGTGGATTTAGCCCTGGGAGCAGGAAATCTTCAGGTTCTCCTTGGGAGAGGTAAATACAGGTGGGGAGTGAATGGCCCCACAGCAGGAGGATGGGAACACTGAAGAGTATTTTGCAGCTTGGAAGAAAATATGCTTCTTCTGAATGGATTTTGCTTTTTCTACTTGACATCCTCTTTCCAGGTGAGTGCTAGTGACCTTTTCACATGTCCTCTATGAACTGTGTGTCCTGTTCACCAGGCCCTCTTTGTAAAGCACTGCAGGCTGTAAGTGATCTGGTGAGTCAATAGCAGATCAGTCAGGTCAGATGCCAGATTATTTTTCTTAATTACATCATCATCTGGATAAAGATGTACTTTTGGAGGGGTAATAACACTCTTAAAAGTTTTTCATGCTCTCAAAGTTCTGGTGTGACTATTAGTCTTTTATAAATCTTGCTAAAGCTGACTTAGTGAAAAGGTTATGAACTACTGTTGCTTTTCTTTCATGCTGACTGTGAAAACAAGCAATGCTCAGGTGTAGACCAGGGAATTTGAATGTGTGTCATGTGAAGCTATGAGAGAAATGTTCTGTTTGTCAGAAGATATCCTGTTTTAGGTAGCACTGCATATTATGTTTAGAGGATGCTTCTTGATGGTAGAACTCCTAAGTAGTGTTTCTAAAAGCTATGTTTCTGATCTTGGGTAAAAAAAAAAATGTTTTTTTCAAGAAAAGCAATTTCTAGAGACAAAATGCTTTTATTTTTTTATTTTATTTTTTAAGTAGACCCTCACTATATCTTAATAGTGCTTCATGATTTATACACATGTATAATCTTCACTTTTCTCTGTGGCCTTATAAAAATTACAGTCCGGTTCTTACAAAAGGTCTGAATACATAAAAGTGTTAAGAAAATTTCTGTGTTGCGTGTTCTCCACTCTCACTAATTCCCCCATCCAGCCAATGAGAAGGTTATTTTATGGTTTGTCTGCAGTTTTATGGCCTCTTATGAATTACCAGAGGAAACCCATAATGGAAAGATACTCTTATTTCATGGGGTGTGCATTGAGATACGTGGCTGGTCTGATCCCTTCCAGAAGCAAGCACTGTAATTATGGGACTCTGAAAAATTTCTGCCCACTTTACTCTGAAGTGAGACAACTTGATTCAGGGCATACAAGAGATTTTCACTGTAACTTGGTATCTACTGTTGGCCAGGGAAGGATGTTCTTATTTTCTGCTTTGCTGCCTGTGTGGGCTTTTATATTGTGGAGCATTATAAAGAATGTAATACCCATCACCAAAATCACTCTGGAAGGGTGAATAATAGAGCAGTGCACCCTTGAAGGGGGAGTACTGGGTGACTATTGATGGACTGGGTGATAATGATGATGGTAGATGAAGGCCTTGGGCAGAAAATACAGCTGCTGTTCTCTTAGCAGTGAGATTGTCTGTGCCCTCTCCCTTCTGAGAAATATTCCACATACTCAGGATTTGCCACTGCTACATCTTTTTATTATACTTTTATTATTCTTGTTGCATCACCAGAAAAAAATTACAGGAGCTTCTGACTGGAATGATGCTGAGGATAAAATGTTTCCCAAGTGAAATGGATACAATTGGATATCACTCAAAATCTTGTTTTCTTTCTCTGTTCTACCTTGCATTTAAAGGAGATTCAGACTGTGGTGCAGGAACAACCAACTTGCTAAAACACTCTACCTGATATGAACAGTTCAACCACTCACCTGGACTTGAGTTCAGTTTGTGTTGAGTACAAACTTCATAGTTTAGTGTTGGAAGCAGTGACAAGTGAAAGAAATTGTGNTTTTAGGTAGCACTGCATATTATGTTTAGAGGATGCTTCTTGATGGTAGAACTCCTAAGTAGTGTTTCTAAAAGCTATGTTTCTGATCTTGGGTAAAAAAAAAAATGTTTTTTTCAAGAAAAGCAATTTCTAGAGACAAAATGCTTTTATTTTTTTATTTTATTTTTTAAGTAGACCCTCACTATATCTTAATAGTGCTTCATGATTTATACACATGTATAATTTTCACTTTTCTCTGTGGCCTTATAAAAATTACAGTCCGGTTCTTACAAAAGGTCTGAATACATAAAAGTGTTAAGAAAATTTCTGTGTTGCGTGTTCTCCACTCTCACTAATTCCCCCATCCAGCCAATGAGAAGGTTATTTTATGGTTTGTCTGCAGTTTTATGGCCTCTTATGAATTACCAGAGGAAACCCATAATGGAAAGATACTCTTATTTCATGGAGTGTGCATTGAGATACGTGGCTGGTCTGATCCCTTCCAGAAGCAAGCACTGTAATTATGGGACTCTGAAAAATTTCTGCCCACTTTACTCTGAAGTGAGACAACTTGATTCAGGGCATACAAGAGATTTTCACTGTAACTTGGTATCTACTGTTGGCCAGGGAAGGATGTTCTTATTTTCTGCTTTGCTGCCTGTGTGGGCTTTTATATTGTGGAGCATTATAAAGAATGTAATACCCATCACCAAAATCACTCTGGAAGGGTGAATAATAGAGCAGTGCACCCTTGAAGGGGGAGTACTGGGTGACTATTGATGGACTGGGTGATAATGATGATGGTAGATGAAGGCCTTGGGCAGAAAATACAGCTGCTGTTCTCTTAGCAGTGAGATTGTCTGTGCCCTCTCCCTTCTGAGAAATATTCCACATACTCAGGATTTGCCACTGCTACATCTTTTTATTATACTTTTATTATTCTTGTTGCATCACCAGAAAAAAATTACAGGAGCTTCTGACTGGAATGATGCTGAGGATAAAATGTTTCCCAAGTGAAATGGATACAATTGGATATCACTCAAAATCTTGTTTTCTTTCTCTGTTCTACCTTGCATTTAAAGGAGATTCAGACTGTGGTGCAGGAACAACCAACTTGCTAAAACACTCTACCTGATATGAACAGTTCAACCACTCACCTGGACTTGAGTTCAGTTTGTGTTGAGTACAAACTTCATAGTTTAGTGTTGGAAGCAGTGACAAGTGAAAGAAATTGTGCTTAAAGTAGTAATTTGCTAGGCCCCTGCCGTTTTTGTGTGTTACAGTGGGCAAGTCTAGCATGAGACTCCAGTTTCCTGAGCAACTACAAATCTGCTGAACTTGATAATCTAATGTTGGTGAGATCAAATGAGGTAATAAGTTTGGAGGGGCCCTCTGGAGATGATCTGGTGCCAGCCCCCTGCTCCAACAGGGTCTCCCAGAGCAGGGCCCAGCAGTGCAGTGTCCAGGGGGGGTTGGAATCTCTCCAGAGCAGGAGACTCCACAGCCTCTCTGGGCAGCCTGGGCCAGGCTCTGACACCCTCACACCGAAGAACTTTCTCCTCCTGGGTTCCAGTTTGTGCCCACTGTCCCTCATCCTGTCACTGGGCACCACTAGAAAGAATTTTGCCCCATCCTCTTGATCCCTGCCCTTTAGATATTGATCAGCATTGATCAGATCCCCTCTTAGTCTTCTCCAGGTCCTGCACTGCTCCTGTCATTGAGGTCTATGGGAGGAAGAAATCCTCTTTTCTACCTAAATGAGCATCACAGTAAGTTGCCTCTGAGTATAAAACCAGACAGCTCAAAACTAAGTATCTTGTTCTATTGAGCACTGCTCACAGTCTCTGAACTAACCATGCACCCACACTGGAGAGACAGCAATTTTCATGGGAAAATACTGCAGAACACACATGTTGCTGTGAGACTTCCTTTTCACAGGAGTCTTTCCTTAGACTTAATACTTACAAGAGCAAGATATAACACCTATGAACACATCAGATTCAACCTAATATCTGTCCTAATATAATCACATTCAAGAAGAGCTATAATGGTATTTCAGTATTTGAGTCTTTACATAAGATTTGTTAATTCTTCTCTAAATATTTCCTTTTTAACTATTATTTTTATTTTCCTCCTGACAATCTTGCTTAAGAAAAGGCAAAGAAAATTAAGAGTTGATACAGAGCATTTTTTTGAGCTTGAAATGCTGTCTTGGTCTGAAAAGCAAGACTTTCCTGATTTCCTAGCTTTGTGCATAAGAATTTAACGAGTCACATCTGGTGGTTCTTCATGTCATGTTACATTATGAATCTTTATGGGCAATTAACTGGTTGGGTATGAAAACATCCACGCTAGTAATGGGTCAATGGGCACATCCAGTTCCAGAATTCATCTCAAATTGTTAAGTCTGCCTCTGAAGAAAAAACACACTATTTTCATTCTGATGAATTTGAGGAGACAGTGGTAGGACATAAACAGAAAACTTTCTTTGATGCATAAATATTGGCTGGTGGAAATGACTAGTGTTCTTCTCTCCTTATCTTGTACTTTAAACAAACAACAATAGCCAAATAACTTCTATGTAATTGCACTTCTGATGGCCATGAAAATAATGATTTGAGATTATATGAGCAGTTGCTTGAACTGGTCTTGTTTTGAATGTATTGCTTTGTGGGTTTAACAAAATGTATTTCCAGCTGGAGCAGGATTTTCTCAGCCAAAATATCATCTCTGGTCTTAAATGTGGCTGTGTAGGAGTCATTGCTCAAGGTTGCTTTGCTGCTTTATTTTTTTCTTTTCCCTTCTCCTCCTTTCCCCCCACCTCCTGTGTGGAGCTGATTGTTAGAATCCTAATGAAGAATTTAAGGCCTTAATTCTGTTGTTTAAGCTGTGTTTGTACTGATAGTGCTGTGAGCCAAAGGGATGGGCAGCCCTGTGTTCTTGTGTCTCAGCTTCTCTGTCTGCACAGGATCCAGGCACGTGAGAAGTTAAATCAAGCATTGTGAAACCAGATCAGGTCTGAACTGTCTGCTTTTAAAAGTAACATCTCTAGTTTTTACATGAATTTTTAATTTTAGATGACACCTTTGACTGGAAGTGACAGTGGAGCAGATCATTTGTGTAATTACAGCAACAGGCATTGAGGAAGGGAAGAATGTCTCCAAAGCATATAAAACATGAAATGGATTTGATAGTGTATGAACTCTGTAACCAGAGCTGCAGGAACCTTCTGGCTTAGAAAGGCTATAAACCTGGTAATGTCTTAGCTGACAGTACTAAAAAGTCATGAGATCAGCCTTTCTCTGTACTTCAGGTGAAGTAAAGTAATCAAGTGGAAAAAGTGAACTTTTAATGAGTTTGAGAAGGTTTCACCACCCCAGAACATCAGCAGGAATGTTAATGTGATGCTAGATGGAAGCAGATGGGATGAGCTGTGGAATGGGGGCTTCATGTTAAAAAACAAAAAGAAAAAAAAAAAGAAAAAAAATTCAATGCAATGGATTTAAAGTTAACTTTGTTATGCATATGTCAAATTCTGTGTGGGAAGACTGAATGTATTATGCATGGAACAGCAGCTTTGTCTTCCTCTTCATCCTCATTACCCTGCTTTTCAAGTTGCTCCTTTCCCAGAAATGTCTTTTCATCAAGTTTTCTTGTGGAGCAACCTGTCCTTAAGCTGATAAATGCTCTTCTCATCAGTGAGATGTTTTACACTTTGCTCTAGAAAATATTGTGCATGTTATATGTATGTCTGGCTTTCTTGCAACATAAAGAAACCTGTAGAAAATCAAGCAGAAGGTGCTAGGTCTCTACAAGCCAGGCCTGAAGCAACACATTGTCAAGAAGGAAATCTGTAATGGTTAAAGAAGTGCTTAGGATACGTTGCAAGCAACAAACTCTCTCTAAATACCCTGAGTGAGGAAAATAGTCTTGGGCACAGTAATTTGTACACACTTGAGAACTTGGTAATGATCCTAAAAGTCTGTTTTGGATAAATGGGAAATTCTTTTCTGCTATTTAGAAATGTAAAAACAAATGTGATATATTTTTTTAATTATTTTTTTGCTTTGTTGCTTATGAAGATCACAGCTAATTAGACTTAGTTAAGTAAAGCATATCCTTTGAAAATTGGAGACAAGTTCCTTTTGCCCTCTGAAGATTTGCCTGTTATTTACATTGTTAATATTAATATCCTGCAGCCTCTAAACTCTGAGTCAGTGTCATTGGAGACAGCCTTGTAACAAACAACTCAGACCTCCAGTAAAATAATGACTTTTAGATGGGTTTTTTGTTTGTTTTTTAACAAGTTGAAATAACTAGTGATGAGTGAATACTGGAATTGTAGAATCATAAAATGTTTTGGGTTGGAAGGGACTTTAGAAATCATCCAGTTTCAACCCCCCTGTCATGGGCTGGGACACCTCCCACTAGAGCAGGTTGCTCAGAGCCCCATCCAACCTGGGCTTGAACAAATCCAGGGATGGAGCATCCACAGATTCTTTGGGCAGCTTGTGCCAGGGTCTTGACACCCTCACAGTGAAGAACTTCTTCCTCATTTCTAATCCAAGTCTCCCCTCTTCCAGATTGAAGCCATTACTAGTCATCCTGTCACTACAAGTCCTTAAGGTCCTATTCTTAAAATAAAATCCAGATTCAAGCTGTAAACCTCTGCAATTTTAATTTGAACCTTCCCCAGTATGTGTGGCCTGGGTGTAAGGGACCAGAGCGAGTGATGCTGATTCACTAGTTCTGGTGGGAACTGAAAGAGCTGTAACTTAAGTGAGCAGCTGGATGTGAAGGTTTTTGAGGCAGTGAGATGAGCTGGTGATAATTCTAGTTAACCATGCTTGAAGGGGTGTCTGAGTAGTGTCATGGTTGCCTGCAAGAGGGGTGACCTTCCCCAGTTTGTGCCAGGAGTTGCTGCTGAGTCCTGCTCTAGTGCTGCTTGCATTGCTTATCTCCCTCTTGTTCCTGCTTCATCATCCCTCTGCACCAGGTGGGGGAAAGAAAATAAAAATCTCCCTGGAAAAGCTGCACAGAAAAATGGCAGAAAGCTCCAGAAGGAGCAAGTTCTGGAAGTAAAGATTTATCCTGACAATACTATCTGGAAGGGGTTTTCCTGTTTTGGAGGGGTAACCAGCTTATTTTTTTATCTAGTATGATTAAGGTGTCAGAGCAGATGCTGTGGGTGCAGGATTTGCTGTGCTCAGGAACTGGCTTGAACATCTTGTCCTCTGACACCTCCAGCTTCTTGGGCTTCACAGGGGATCAAACCAAAGCAAGTGCTTTGCAGAAAGCTGGTCTTCAGCTTGCAAATCATGGATGAGTAATAATAAAGTCAGTGCAAATCAACTGGAAATCTAGGGAAAATATTATTGGGGATGATGTAGAAATGAATGGAATTCATTAATGCAGAGATGAATGCTGAAGGAAGGGGTTTAGGATGAGGAGTCAGCCAATAGTCCTTTGTAAAGGTTGCCAAAATGCAAGACTTGGCATTCGAAGCTCTTTACTATTTGTGCTTTGCTTGCACTTGGAGATCCCAGCAAAAACCAAAGTGCTTTCTAAAATTGGCACTGTGTGCACACAGGAAGACATGAAAACAGCCCCAATGAGCTGAGTGTCTGGTGCTGGAGTCAACAGCAAGGTTGGGAGGGAGGCTTCTGGCTGCCCTTCACATGCACTCCTCTGTTGCCATCCCAGAAGCATGGATGGCTGCAGTGAACTGAAATGCTGTTCTCACATGCTCTGTAAAAATGGAGGATGCTCACCAAAGCTGAGGCCTTCCAGATGTGTCCTAAGGGAGCTCAGGGCTGCAAGCTGCCTTTAAAATAAATAAAGCTAAAAAAATCCTTCATTGATTACTCTATTATTGTCTGACCTGAAAAGAAATATTTCTACTTGAGAATTAAGTACTTGAGAATGCATCATTGCAAATTCAAAGCCTCCTATTTCTTGGTTATATCCAGTTTTAATAGTTAACATAAGGTTATTTAGGAAGTGTGGAAGCCCCCATCCCATTAATTGCAATGGGAACTGAGCACCCAGATCCCCAAGGTGACTTTGAAAAAAAATCTCTGCCTAAACATACCTTTCTAGTCGGCTTTCAGAAGGTTGAATGGCAGCAAAGTTTCTGGGATATGATAATTTCATACTAGAATAAATCTTGTATAAGTTAAAAATCCCTGGAAGCTCCAAGGTAGTAGGAGTTATGTACTGGGGAATCTTTAACAAGATCACTGAAGTGATTACTGGTTCAATAAATGAAGATTTTATTTGGGCTCCTTTGAGACAAGGAAGACACCAAGGGAGGAGAGAGAAGCAAATACAGCCCCAGTTTGGAGGGGGGGAGGAAAAGCAGCCAGGATATTATAGACCAGTACATCTGACCTTGGTGTTAGGCAAAACTCTAGAAACATTAATAAAGGATGAGATCACAAAACATCTGGAGAAATAAACTAGTCAGCCTGGTTTCATAAAGGGTAAATCCTGTCTGACAAATCAGTGGAATATATATATATATTTTTAGGGAGATAATGTGGAAAGCAGACATGGGTGACAGAGCAAGGCTTGATTTGGTCCTTCTGGGGCTCCTGGCACTGATCTAAAAGGATTATTTGGGCACTTGGGGTGGCAGCTGGAGTAAGGGCAGGTGGTGTAAGAGGGAACAATGTGAGGTGCAACAGGAGGCACCTCACATATTAGTAATAATATTAGTTAATCAATTGACTAATATTGAGGGTTAAACTATATCTCTATGCATGCATTCTGGAAAAACTTGGGTAAAGGTTGTATCTAGTGAGGTGAATAAAGTGGAGATAACGGATTAAATCTGCAGAGAACTTCTCCACAAGGTTGGGAGAGTGTGGAAAAGAATGGTCCATCACCTCCTCTTGGGACAAACAGCAGATTTTTACATGTGTAGCTCTGTTGTGAGGATATATCCCAAACAGACACATTTTGCAGAACCCTGAGCATGAAAAGCAGCTAAACCTGATGTGGAAGTGTGAAGTTCTAAGAGTTTAATCTGACATCTTGGAAAGTACTTACCTGGACCTCTCTAGGCTACCCTGCCCGAGGTAGGACACTGCAGTATCAAATGGACATGCTGGGGATTGGAAAGGGCAGGGGACAGAAGGAATGACAACAATACTTGTGAAGCTGCTACGTGCAGAAAGCCTGGGAAACCTGGAAATGTGCTCACTTGGGGGAAAAACAAGCTGTTTAAAAGATGATATGACTTGAAGATTTCAAGATGCTGAGGAGGAATTTCAGAGTAGATGAACTACAGATAAACTCTTGAAATTTATTCAGAATCCCAGAATGTGCGTTCATGAAATAAGCATAAAGAGATGAGAAAAGAAGCTGAAATAAGAATATAGCTACATTTGATTCAAACAGAGTGAAAAACACTTAAATTGCTGACCTGGGATGAAAAAGGAGGCAGATTGTGTTGCCATTTAACAGTGCTGATAAACAGGGAGATGTTAATGGATCTGGGGGGGGAAAGGAAGAAATGAGCTCTGCCCTTTTCTAGCAGAACCTGTATCTTGACTGATCATGTAGTTAAAGGCCAAATAATCTTAAGTATTAAGACATGCAAGGAGGAGGTGAGTGTGCAGGCTGCACTGGGGGGGCCAGCTGTCCCAGGTGACACAGGGAAAGGGCAGAACTCTACCTGGAGTTGTCTTAAAAGCTGCATCATCTTCTTCTTGGCACATAAGCAGCCTTCCCAGAGGTTGTTTTTACTGTATTTCCCAATCTGGGGGGGGAAATCCTACATTTCCATGATGTCAAGAGGAAAGTCAACTAACATTGGAGCAAAAAAACTCCACCCAAACAACCCAGCAACCAGCTTTTAATATTTACAAGGTGATTTTTATGAGAGAGGTTCCCAATACTGAAGAATTCTGTTAGAGACAATTATAGAATGAAGTCAAACTGCTGCAAGATAAACACGTGCCCAGGTTTAGGCTTCCTAGGTTATTGTAAATTGATGAAGATGAAAAGTGCATCAGTCCTGTGATGCCACAGAGTGAAGGGGACACGTGTCTATATGCAATGACCTACAAGGAATAATCTAGCAGAGATCTTATTATTTTTTGTCAAGCCACCAGTACTCGTTGTGTGACCTGCAATTTAGTCCACTTGTGCTAATTTATAGAGGAAACAATGCAAGAAAAATAGAGGTGCACAATTATTTATTTTCAGTAAAGGGAGCTGTGTTTTGTTTGTTTTTTTTTACCCAATGCATACTGAACTTTATGCTCAAAAATAGAAATACTGCTGTTGCCTCGTGCTCAGTGACACTGCTGATGTGATGTGAGCCAGAGCAGGTGAGCACAACTCTCCTCTCTGCTCTAAAAAAAAAATAAATAACTTTTTCCATTAGATCATACAAGTGCAGCATGAAGACATTTCTTTCTTAGCATCATTCAAAGCCACTTACTTAACTGTGCTTGTTCAGGGAGGGTTTGTTTTGTTGTGATTTTTTTCTTCTTCTTTTTTTTTTTTTTTTTTTGGTGGTTTTTTT